>KN166600.1:36832-65584 GCA_000757745.1 Steinernema scapterisci | reverse complement strand
TCTGCACTCTTTAGTGTCGGGAAAACAGCGCACAGACCGAGAATTTGTGTTTTTCCGGATTTCAGGCTTGGTTTTTAGGGTATCTAAGGGCCGCTTCTTATACTTCAAGTGGTCTCAAGGTCCCTAAACTCAGGTTCACGGATCGGGCTTTGAACAACTCAAAACTAGGATGCCCAAGCCGCTGACTGGACTCTGAAGCCTAGGACCGTACCTCTTAGACAAAGCGGTAAGTTAACCACGGGATTCGAGCTCACTCAAACCGTAAGCCTCTCTTTCTTGTCCGGAGCCGCCGCCAAACCCCAAAATGTGCTAAACAGCCCCGTTAAGACAAAAACCATTCCGGGGGTCGCCAAGATCAAAGTGGATACTGGCTCATCACTCGTGCAGGCTTACTTGCTGGCTCGAGTTTGCATATCGAATCACCCAAAAACTAGGAATGCTCAAACCGCTGACTGGACCCTGAAGCATAAGATCGTATCTCTTAGGCTACACAGTAAGTTAACCCCAGGATCCGAGCTCACTTGAACCTAAAGCTCTCGAGATCGCCTTAGCGCTTCCGTGATCCCAGCAGCCACCAGCTCAAAACCCTGCTACACACCCCCATTTAGACAAAACAGTCTCGGGTGTCGCCAAGATCAAAGTGGATAACTCGTGCAGGCTTAAATCCGGGCTAAACCTTAAATATAGAATGGAATGCCCAAGCCGCTGACTAAGCCCTGAAGCATAAGACCATCCGTACCTCTCAGGCTTGTCGATAAGTCAACCACAAGATCCCAACTCACTTAAGCCCAAACTCTGCAAACCGTTTTGACGCTTCCTTGTCCGGAGCAGCCACCAAACTCCAAACCGTGCTAAACACCCCCATTACGACAAGAAACCGTCCCGGGTGTCGCCAAGATCAAAGCCAAATTCAAATGCAAATCTACGTGTTTGTCGGCTCCTAATCACCAAAACACCACGACATCAATTACACGTCGTCTCCAAAAGCGCTTTTAGAACTATGAGTCACCAGATCTCCTCTCCTAAGACCGTAAATACGATTAGAACACCCCGTCTTCAAAACACGAAAATCACCTAATAAAATCAGGCATAAACACGACTCCAAACGACACTTAGAACGGCACACTTAGTGGGGCGCAGAGGAAATGGCGGACAAAACGGCGTCGGCAATAAACGCGTCTCCGACGACTAAGCCACGAGAAGGAGGAAAAGGAATATTCATCAAAGACGAAGATAAAATCACGCCGAACCGTGACATTTCGGCCTCGTTCGGCATAGCTGTCGCTGTCGCTCCTCCCTCGCGTTGGAGCTCGCTCGCGCGCGCGCAGTCGTCGATCAGTGGCGGAGATTGTGGCGCAACAAGCCGAATGCGCGAAATCGCGTTTTGTCGTTCGCTGGTCGTCGGGGTGCAGAAAATGAGGGACGCCGGCGGTTGTTGGGAGTTTGGGATGTGGCGGTCTGTGGAGGACACCTGTTGGAACATGGGAGTGTCATGTAGCAATTAGGGCGCGGATTATGGGATAGGTGAAATTGGAGGATGGGGGGTAATAAGGGTAGTTGGAGGGGAATGGGGAGTTGAGGGTCGAGGTATGGTAAGGCAAGAATGGGTTCTAGAAACGTGGTCTCAACTTTGAGCTCTAGCACTCCTTAGGACACCGGTGGCAAAGACTTAAGTTGGCACCGTAAACCCAAGCTCCTGAGGACGATCTAGAAGTTCGAAATGCACCATTTCTCAAGCTTTTCTGAGAGCTCGTCAGCCTGAGCCTAACCTAACCCTAGCCTCCCTATCTCCTCATTCTCCCCCGAGATCGCTTCCAACACGCCTCCCAGAAGACACCAAAGCAGAACCTGCCACCTCCACCTCAAAGTACATCCTAAAATATGTATTCAGTACTGAAGCAGCACCGCTTGAAGCAGGTGTAAATTTCCTGCCCAGGCGCGCGGACACAAAGAATAATCCTCGCTGCACTCTTAAACAACACCTCGCGCGGCAACTCAAGCCAACCGTGTAAAGCGCTTCGTCGTTCTTCCCTTTCTCCCCCTCTGATCACCAGCCCAACCACCACAACAACCAGCGAAACCAGCAAAACCACTCGGAACCGACCCAACACACGCATTCGAGGTGACAAGAGTTATGATAAGTTACATTCGTCTTTCTGGCACTTTTTGTGACACTTGATGTGCGACTTCCGTGAGAACTGCGGAGCACGCGTCGTAAATATCATTAATGGGAAAAGGTCAGTTGTGATTTGTTGACGCGGGAGATGATTTAACGCGTTTTGCACGGCGAGAGAGAGAGCGAGAACTAAGGGGCGGGCAGAGGAGATGAAGTCGTTAGGCGGTGTCTAATTTAAAAGACGGTTTTTCACGGTTTACCCAATTAGAAGTTATGGGAACGGATTTGTCATTTTGATGGGGGTTGATGTTATTGGGCGATTTGGGGTCTTGGGGGTCATATGGGATCAGGCGGAACAGCAAATCGTGGATTTCAGAAGTTTGAGTAACATTCATATACTTCTTTTACTAAAAGTTGTGGTTCGGCGCTCATAGCAGAATGGTAGTGCCGCCGACTGCCAGACCACTCGGAGCGGGTTCGAATCCTCCCTCGACAAATCTTTTTTAAAGCATAGAATCCTTAATTTTTAAGCGATTTAAGACTTCTGATTAAGACCTGACCTCGTCTAGACCCAAAATCTGATATAAAGACATACCGCCAACACATTTATTATTCCCCCGTGGACGCCATATTGGCGCAACAAATAGATCCGATCGACAGCGTCGGCGACAGTCGCGCGCGCGGCAACATCAAGAGCCGCTTTGGCGGAGTGCCTTAAGCGGCGTTGGCTGTCAACAAGCGATTCTGGGAGATTTATGGCAAGTTGCGAAAGCCGGATAAGGCATAAATCTGATCAACGTCGGCTAGCCCCAAACCAACTTTTGCCAAACGAGTCCTAAAATCTCTGTTTAGGTAAAAACGCCCTTTGTTGTGCAATTAGTCATCCATGCGGCGCACATGTTCCTGGTGAGAGTTGTGTAACCCTTTGTTCTGGCGTGTGCAAATCTGTCTTGTCTTGCGCAAGTGCGCCGGGCAAGGTCATTCGCAGTTCCTGCAAGAGCAGAACACAGGGAATGCTCTGTGGTTTTTAGGAGGTGTTGAGCGAACCCAGTTTTGACACCTTTAGGCGTAAAAACAGGGTCTTGTGCAAAGAGAAAGAACATGATTGTCTTGTGCAAAAGTGGGAATTTTGACCCGGTTGAAGATTGAGTGGATTTCTAATCTGTTCTATGGGGTTTGGTGCAGGCGTGCAGACGGTTTTTACGTTTTCCTTGGGCTTGATGTCTCTGCTGAAGTCCAGTTTTGTTATGTCTTCACTTGGCTTCGGAGCCGAGATCCGTTGGGCTGATAAGAGCCCTGAAGCCTGTTTCCCGCATCCCAGAATCTTAGCTTTTGAGGCTTTATTTTCACAACAATGAACCTAACAACTAGTAAACGTAGTCAGTGGTCCCTCGACCTATAAATCGGGACATTCATATAATTAACCGCAGACAGGACCGGAGCCACACACCTCCTCGCACACCCATTGAAACAGCATTTCTGCCTCCCTGGGCAACTCGAGTCGTTGGAGCACTCGTTGATACAGACCTTGATAATCTCGCGTTTGTAAGAACACGTTCCGGGTTTTACTAAAAGTCATATCTTAGCTTGATCTTAGGAAAAGTAGTCCAATTACCATGATATCTTGCCGGGTCAAAAATCCTCATATTCCTGACGATCTGAGACTGACTTTGGGATCTTCTGACCAAGACTATCCTCTTGCTCTTGTTAAGCATGACGCGGTGTTTGGCTCGGTTTGAAGTCCGATTACAGTAGTTGAAGTCGATGAGGTCAAAATTGGCGTCGTAGAGCTCGTTGGTACAGTAATCCGGGCCACAGGGGACAGGGATGCAATGGACGGCTTCTTTGCAGGATTGATGGAAGTGGAGACAAGGGTTTATGAGACAGTTTTGCTTGGGTTCTAGGGCTGAAAATGGGCTCTAAAGGATCTGAAAATACTCAAGAACCTACGTAGACAGCAGTCAGGTTCCCTGACACATCGGTATTTCCCATCCTGGCCTCGTTTCTCGGTGTAGCACTTGGGGCACCGAAGGGCATATTCGATGTCGCGGCTTGGGATGGGATAGCCAAGATTTCGGGCTTCTAAAATTGAGATACCTTAGAGTTTTGAGGTCTCCAAGGTCGACGGGAACTTGTCGGTAACACTTAAGAACAGCAGGGATCACCTAAAAGGCGGTGTCCTTCAAATTAGGGAGCGGCCGCCAATCTGTTGGAGATAAGATCTGAGCGGCATCGCTCTGTATAAACTAATCAAACGCTTGTCATCAGCGCAGGAGTTTCGCAGGTTGGGATAAGAGATTAAGCGATTAATTAAGGGCGCGAGTGGGAATTGACAGATGGCGGTCTTGAAGGGCTGAGAAGCCGGCATCTGAGGCTTGGGCCAAAAGCCGAGATGTCCGCCCAGGCTTCTAGATTCCATATCTCGCAAATCAGAGCTAAGTTCAAACCCTTACCTGCCAACACGAGAACCCCAACCACCGCCAGAAGAGCCCCGAACACGACCGTCGATCTCCCCATTGCGAAATGATCTCCGGATCGTCCTCAACTCCTCTCGCGACAATCGCTGAACGTGCACTTCCCGGCAACAACTGCCGCTGTCTTCCCTCTCGCGCCCCCTCTTCCCGTCACTCAAACCCCACTTCATAACGTTTCGGGCGTCGTCAGCATGTCACAGCTTTACAAAACGTATCCCTCTATCTGAAACGTGGCTTTGGCGAACGTTCGCCGGTCGGCGTGCCTCAGTTCAAAGGATCAGTCGAGGGCTTGTTTGATCAGCTTAGGATTCTTCCCACTCTGGTCGGTTTAAAACTGCAAACAAAGAGAAAAATGACCTTCAAGAAGAACCCTTTTTATTCGCCATGTGACCAAATAGCCCTTGTTTGGGGGTCTATAAAAGCTGACCACCCGTGGGATGGTCACTCTGATCAGCAATGAGAGTTTCAGCCTTACTTCTGATCTTCGGGTATACTGTAATTGCCCAACAGCCCTTCTGTATGCGGAAGACCCCAACAAGTAAGATTTGGGTTTGGTCCTAAGACGACTTTTCGAGTTTTAGGCGGCTGCTACTGTAGCGAAACTGTGGAATGTCCGAAAACGGAGACGAACAGCCTGAAATGTGACCTCAAGGAGGAGGCCTGTGTGATCCATTTCGATGAGACCAATACTTGTGAGTTGGGGATCTCAGGTTACGGTAGTTAGGCCTGTTTTCAGTCTACCCCTGCACCAACGGCCTATGCCCTCTCCCGAACCAATTCTGCTACCATGGCTTCTGTGTCTTTGTCCCCTTCATCGTCACGACTCCAAAGCCGACTTTCGTCTTCACGAAGCCCACATTCGTCTTCACGTCCCCGAAGCCCGTAACCCGAAAGCCCGTTTTCATAAGACCTAGTACGTTTCCACGTTTTTTGGATTTTTCAGAATCCGTATTTGTTCAGTGCGCCCCTGTTTCGACTACGTGAAGCCGGGTCACACGCACTCTGATTGCCCAGCCCGCCGGAGTCTGTGTGACAATCAGCTCTACTACGATGTGATGACGATGCAGTGTCCGAGGACTTGTAATCGGTGTTACGACAACTATGGTCTTCCGTGTCCGTATCGACCTCCGTACTATCCTGGAACGCCTTATTACCCTCATGGACATCGTGGTCCTCATCAGCATCGGGGAGGATGGAGTGGTCAGGGTGGTCGACCTTGCGATGGATGGTATCCGTCGATCTATAATCCTTGTAATGGGCTGTCGGGAGGGAAATAGGGGGACTGGGAGAGGGGGAGAGGGGGAAGAGGGACATAAGGGTGTTTGTAAATATGAGGTTTGTGATTAGGTGTTGTAATAAAGAGCTAAGGATTAAACCTTTGGATCTTCTGTCTTAGATCACCTAAAACAGCCCACACACAAAGCGTAGGTAACACAAATTTCATGTTTTGGCTCTTCTAAAGTGGTGTTTTTGTCATTTTCGCATTCATAAGTTCATGTCTGATGCCTGAAACACCAGGAACAACGTTTGGCAACTCCATGGACCTCATCAGCAGCGGACAGATCTCCTGGAATTCCTCATCACCCCTCATGGACCTTGAGGAACTCATCAGCATCGGGTTGGATGGAGCGGTCAAGGTGGTCGTCCCATAGATGGATAGTATCCTTGTATTGGGCTGCCAGGGGGAATAGGGAGACTGGGAGAGGGGAAACGGACGACTAGGTGTGAACTAACCAAAGATGAGATAGAACGTCTAATTTTGACGTCTGAACAAAAGCCGTTAGGGTAAGGACACTTGTATTTAGTCATGTAGCTATGACCTTGGAGGACCTTAGATGGACTTTGCCGCAAATCTGAACTTGTTAGAATCTTAGGACAGGTAATTTTGTAGTTTCGGCTTCAGTCATGTTTGGAAGTGAGCTATGTTCAAGGCTGTGCAGGCTTGCACGTCTTGCACAATCAGATGTAGTCATCCCACGTAAGGTTAGGGGCAAAACTGCACGCTCAAGACGTTGTGCAGGCTGCGTACAGCTGTAGTCTGGAGATCAAAATTGGCCAAAGTCGAAAAGGGGCTCTCTAACTGTTACGGTAGCGACCGGGTAGCAAACCCATCACCCACCTCGGGAAGCCAAATCGTGCATGGGGTTCACATTCCTGGCTGAGGAGGAGGGAAAAGGAGCTTTGAGGAGCTTTGCAGGGTTAAGATCATCTACAGGGACATCGGGACTTTGCTCCATTACGGGGTAAAGGAGCAAAGGTGGGTCTGGATAAGCTACTAAGCTTGGATAATCGTCTGCTACAGAGTCTTATGACGCGCGCTACTAAGGCTACTTACGGCGCTGATTCAGCGTCAAGCTCTGAGACCTTGTGTGATCTTAGACGTCCTAATTTAAGAACGAACTTTGGACGGCGACTGAGTCGGAAACGGTGGGCAAGCCCGTGGCCGTGAGGCCGTGAACCGAAGCCGTGACCAGTCACTTGTGACAGGCCCAGCTTCTACCAAGTTGGCCACAGGCTCCTCCACCGTTTTCTAGGCTCAGCCGTGCTTCCCCAAGGCCGTCTCGGGCTCTTCCAACCTTTCGGCTACGGCAACCACTCCTACCAAAAGCCAGAATACCATTTTTGAGAAACCCTTTTAAGAGTTCACCCCCTGAAGCAGCCCCTAACAGCTTCCTTCCCCTTACAACTGACCTATGTGAAGCTCATTTCCTGCGAACATGCTTCCTACACTCGCCCACCACCCTTGACATTACACCCTGAATGACTCTTCTGACGACAGCATCCTAAGAACATGAATTTTTTGATGTCCCCAGAGGGCGTCACTCAACAATTTGGCTAAATTTAAGACTCCATCTTTTCCTAAAAACCAAAGAATCAAACAAAGTGCAAAACGGCAAAATTCTGTATCGGTAAATATTTACAGCCTTGGACAATGAAGCTATGCAAACATGCCGAGACATGACGCAAGCTGCTGCTTGAAGCTATTTACGGATGGGGGTCATTGGAAAAAACTTGTGTGCATAGGCTTGCAAACGGGTTTCTGTTTGCTCTGGCCGGAGGGTCTTGGATGGGGGAATTCATATAAAAGGGAAGGAATTGGGGCGGTGGGATCGAAGACTCGTTTTGGGTCTCTTCTCTGGGACAGCGTTTAGAGACCTAAACTTGACTTGGGGTCTTGGGTATTCTTTTAAGCTGGCGTTTTTTGACCCCTTAAGGGTGCCGCATGGCTAATTTTGCATTCCTCACGCAAGCCCAACTACAAATTGGCGTTTCTTCTTAGAGGTTCTTAATTGCAAAAGGCTATTTTTAAACCCTAGGAAGGCAATAATGCTCAAAGACCCTCAAGACTCGTCCTTCCAATCCTCCCGAGCCCCGAACCCCCTTAATCCTTACTTCAAACCCGATCTTCAAGTTCCTTAAGATGATCCTTGAGACCCAATTTCCAAGATTACCTTAAAATCACATGTTTTGGACTCTTCCCAGATCTCCCTCTCGCCTGCACTTACCCCTAGGCTTCGTATTTGTCGTAGTCGTGCAGTGGGTGCAGTAGCCGGTGGCGGCGGAGCTGAGCCAGGTTCTCCAGTCCCGTTATAGGGCGGTGGGGGCGAACGTCTCACATCAGAATAGTCGATCACGGAACCCGGAGGCGCTACATTCGGCAGTCGGAAGCCTCCTCCTCCGCCGCCGCCATCTTGGGAGTTCGACTCAGTCACACTCACCATAGTGGGACAATCAAAGTCTTAGGTTCTGGTCTGAAACGGGGCTTTTGAGAGGGTTTCAGAGCCCAAGCTTACCTGCAAGAACAGAGAACAACGGCTTCTTATACTGTTAGTTTTGACCTTTGAGCCTGTTGCCATAGGATCTTTATGGAAACCCTGAGACCTGTTTTTAACAGAATCTACGTTTTTAGGCTTATCTTGTAGCGACTGGGATCCTATCTATGGTTATTTATAGGGTCCATTCTTGCATTCTCCTCTTGCACCTTTCCCTATTATCCGCTCCCAACTTGAGAGCTTGGGAGTCCCAAGTCCTTGAATGAGTTAAGCCTCGTTTTTTCAATCTACCCCTTTTTGCTCCTAAGACCTTTAAAATCCAATTTAGCTCCCCATAATGACCAAACCCAGTTTCCCTCCGCAAATGAATTTTTCCAGAAAGCAATTTTCTTCATAAATCCTGAGCGCGCGGTTTGCGCCAACTGTGATTATCGTAATTATTGTTATGTCTAGGCCACAGCCGCCGTCGCCGTCGTCGCCATACTCGTCGGCATCGAGCCGTCTCGAGCATTGTTTCAAACCCTAACGAACCCCCTGTTCTCAACTCTCGCCCAGGCGTTCCCCGCATCTCCTCAAAACCGACGTCATCTGAACGCTGGAAAAAAGGACGCCGCGCCTGCAGCGCCTCATCTGGGTTAGGGCGGATACCTTCGTCGTCGCTCTGGCCATCGCCGCCGCTGTTGCCGCCGCTTGAGAGCCGCCATGGCAACCTCCGCCACCGCCATAGTCGCTTAAGCCAAGGCCGCTGGCGCGCAACAATAGTCCCAGAAATCCGCTCACACGCGCGCGTTTCTTATACCCCCTTGATAAGGTGCGGCGGAGGAGACGAGAAACTGTTGGCTTTGTGGTTAACTCGAGTTCCCAGCTATCTCTCGTATTGCAAGCCCGCCTGGTCGTCGGACCGTGAGAAAATGGCAAAATTTCGCTCGACCACTCGATGGCGCCGTTCCAGCTGCTGAGAAGCCGTTGGTCTCTGTTCTTGCAGGTTAGCTTGGGCTCTGAAACCCACTTAAAAAGCCTCGTTTCAGACCAGAACCTAAGACTTTGATTGTCCCACTATGGTGAGTGTGTCGGAGTCGAACTCCCAAGATGGCGGCGGCGGTGGAGGAGGCTTTCGACTGCCGAATGTAGCGCCTCCGGGTTCCGTGATTGACTATTCTGATGTGAGACGTTCGCCCCCACCGCCCTATAACGGGACTGGAGAACCTGGCTCAGCTCCGCCGCCACCGGCTACTGCACCCGCTGCCACGACTACGACAAATACGAAGCCTAGGGGTAAGTGCAGGGGATGGGGGAGATTTGGGAAGAGTCCAAAACATGTGATTTTGAGGTAATCTTGGTAATTGGGTCTTAAGGATCACCTTAAGGAACATGAAGATGGGGTTGAGGGTTAGGGTTAAGGGGGTTTGGAAGGCTTGGAAGGACGAGTCTTGAGGGCCTTTCAGCATTATTGCCTTCCTAGGGTTTAAAAATAGCCTTTTGCAATTAAGAACCTCTAAGAAGAAACGCCAATTTGTAGTTGGGCTTGCGTGAGAAATGCAAAATTAGCCATGCGGCACCCTTAAGGGGTCAAAAAACGCTAGCTCAGAAGAATACCCAAGACCCAAACTCGTACTTTGCCAGTCTGGCATTTAGATCTCTGCAAAACTCTTGAATTCGCCCTTTCAGGACTGAAAAGTACAGACTTAAGAATTCTGAAATCTTCGAATTTCGAAGTATTGGACTTTTGTATCTCCACAGTGTCCTAAGCCGTCGTGTACCCATATCCTAATTACACGCCTCATCCCCTAATAAGCATGCCTTTGTCTTCTTCCCGCGTACCCTTTCCACCCTGTAAATATCCGTTGCACTCTTACGTAAACTACCATTTTCCCTGCTCGTTCACTTGTTATGCGGTGTATTTCCGCGTCGCTTGCCTGGGAAATGTTTGTCTCAAAAGAGGATGTTGTCGGAAAGGACGCGCGCCTATGATGCGTTCCTAAGGCGGAGCAGATGGCGCGACTGTTTACAGACTGTAGAGGGTTCAGTGAGTTGTTTGTTGCGCGTCGTAATTAGTGGGAATGGGAATTCGAAATGCACTTTTAGAAATGTTAATAGGAAGAGGGGAAATTCGGCGGAATGAGGGTGTAGTGGTGTTGTTTGGTCGGCGTAGGCTTCAAAGGGGAAATGGGGAAGTAGTTCCGATAGGAGCTGAGAACAACAGGAGTGGGGGAGGGGAAGAACCCGCGACCTTTGGTAATTGGGAGGGTTAGCCACTGGACTACGCAAACGGAAATTGGGGGTTTGGGGGAGGAACCGAACTCGTGACTTGTTGGGTGGGAGGCTGGGGTACTAGCCACTGAACTACGCAAGCGGAAATTGGGAGGTTGGGGGAGGGAGTGAACCTGTGACCTGCTGGGTGGTAAGCTGAGGTGCTAACCACTGAACTACGCAAGCGGAAATTGAAAGGCTGGAAGAGAAATCGAGCTCGTGACCTGCTGGGTGGTAAGCTAAGGTGCAAGCCACTGGGACAGGTGGACAGGATTTGCAAGGATTCAAACTGGCATTAGATCTTAAAATGAATACCCGCTCAGGGGATCGAACTCGTGACCTCAGGAACGTTAGGCCGGCACCTTAGCCACTGCGCCATTTAGACAAAAATGTGGTAGCTGAGGGTGGATTTGAACCCGTGACCTGCTGGGTGGTAGGCTAAGGTGCTAGCCACTGAACCACACAGACAGAATTACAAGGTTGGGGGAGGAATCGAACCCATGACCTATGGAGCGTTAGGTTGGCATCTTAGCCACTGCTCCATTGAGTCAAAAATGGCGTACCTGAGGGTGAATTTGAACCCGTGACCTGCTGGGTGGAAACCTGAAGCGTAAGCCACTGCACCATGAGAGCAGAAACAGCCATATCTGTACATTGAGCTTAGGAATGGTAGAAGCGGTCCTGTTCAGCGACAAGAAGAAGCTTTTGGCTCCTAAATTGCATTGGCTCGGCTGAAGGAAACCTAAAGCAAGACCTTAAATGCCAAAAGCTTAAAATTCAGGATCTGGAAATCTCACTTTTAGCACAATTTTTAGCTGTACTGCCGATTCTTGAAACCCCAATTTTGTGCTATAGCCTGTGTCCTTACCTCCTACCCCAATTTCACCTCTATTAACACTTGTTTTCCAGAAACAATTCTGTCTCCTCACTCACAATTTCCAGACCTTCCTCACCCATCAAAGCCTTAATCTCTCAGTCCTTGCGATTCTCAGAAATTTCCCACTTTTCCCATGCTTTCAAACCGGATGTTTTCCTCCGACAAAGCCGTTGTTTCGTTGTTTTCGAGCGTGACGAGTTTGGGAGAATGCGTTTTTCCATTAAGCTGGCTTTTTAGGTTTTAGGGGAAGTGGGTATTGAGGAATCCTGAGCAGGAAGCAGGATTTGTGGATGCTGGGATTTAGTGAGCTGTTGGGAAAACAGCTCAACAGGTGCACGGAGGGTTGTTTACGAGGTACGTGAGAAATACGAGTTATCGGAAATCACATGGCGTGCGAGGGTGGGGAAGGATTGAGGTTTATGGGAATTGGGAGGGGTCTAATCGATATGAGAGGGTTTCAGGGCACTCGCTATTCAGAGCTTAGCTTTAGAAGCTTGGGTTAGTTCTTCAGGTTTTGCGCCTTTAAGAGATTAAGAACCAAATGATGTCATTTTCAAGGATATGATTAATTAAGCAATTTGAGTAATTCAGGTGACCTAATTTGTGGTGTCCGAGTGTAGCTGACCTAAGGCAGAAAGGAAGGATAAAGGCATTTTTTGGAGCTTTGTATTAGAGGCTTCAAATTCTAGATACGTTTTTGGGACGCACGTTGGCAAGGTTGCAGCTGAGGCGTTTTTGTACCTCTTAGATCCTTACTTCCTGAACCTCTCCATGTGTTCCCAGAACTAGCCATCTCGTAAAACACCTCTGAAAATTGCTGTTTTTCGTTACCTTCCTTCCTGACTTAAATGCCTCCTTGTCCACCTACAGTAACCCAACGTTGTATTTCAGTAACATTCAATTTGCCGCCTCCGACGCCTACGGCTTCCTCCTCACATCGTTCGCCTCGTCGACGTGCACAAGACGGCGGCAACAGCCGTTGCGTCATCCTGAAACGCTCAATTCTCCCAGCGCTCATCTGCATCGGCATAATCGTCGTCATTGTTATTCTGGCGGTGTTTGTTTTTCAAACGAAACCGAACACGGCGGCGAACAGTAGTACAGAAACGGGCAACTTACAGAATACGCGTAATTGATCAGGATCTTAAGGATGGTTTTGTGTATTTATGGTTGATTGTGATTGATTGGAGTTTATGTGATTGATGGAAAAATGCAGAAATTTAAGGAAAATTTATAAAAATGGCAAATTATGATAAGATGGGTTTGGGACTGGAAGCCAGCGAAAGGATAGGATACGCCTATACGTTTAGAATATGAATCCAGAACATCCAGACCGTTCACCGCGTTGCTACCAGCTCTAAAACGCGTGTTTCAAATAACCTGAAGAGAAGCTGTGTGGCGGGAGTCGCTCAGTAAGACCCTAACCCGGGGTTGTTCCTTGGGTCGGCTTCCAATGGTTCCAGGCGGTCCGGGAGGTCCCTGAAGACAGTGGAAGCATTCGCTGCGAGGCTCTTGGATGACGTCATCGGCATAAAGACTATTCTTTCCGTCCATGTAGACCGGCCAGGCCATCGGGCCCCTTCTCTCCCTTAGGTCCAGCGGGTCCAGCAGAGTACTTGTTACCAAGGTCTCAGGGTTTCTGTCATAACCAAGCTGACTCTTGGCAGCAAGTGGGTCGGATCCACCTGCGTTCAGGATATGGACCCAGAACGTTCAGACCGTGCACCACATTGCTATCAGTTACAAAACACGTGTTTTGCATGACCTTAAGTGAAGCTGTGTGACGCTTGTTGCGCAGTTAGAGCCTGACCCTGTTGACACGGGCTGGTTCCTCCAAATCGGTAAGTTTACAAAGTCCTGTGGCATTTGAATCTAGCCAATTTAAGATCCTTTGGGTAGCCCAGTCAGATGCCTGTGGCTGTTTTATGGACGCAATTCAAAGACCAAATTTATAGCCACGTTTACAACATTACAACATATCAAAAATTGACAAATCACACAAATCCGCATTCTTAGAATGCTCCAAATTCCAGAAAAGACCTCACTTCCGAGTCCACTTAAACACCACGTCCTCCTTCTCCTGAGCGCCATCGCTCTCCACAGTCCAGCCCTCCTTGGTCGTCCAGTCTTCATGGCCTTCCAGCAGGCTTGGATGCATGGTGATCTTGCCCTTATCCCAAGCCTTGAAGAACCGAGAAACGAGTTCCTCAGCAGCCGGCTTCTTGCAATGACGAATCCGGAAGAAAACTAGCTTGGGACATTCGGCCAACTCAGCAACGCCATCGTCCAGCTTTCCAGATCGAGAGCAGCTCATGTGGTCAAAATGCAGGCTAGTGAGGGTCTTAGCAGCTAGTACAGGGAAGGGTAGAGCTAGGAAGACGTTGCAAACGCCAGGAATGGCGTCGAAGATGTTCCTCATTTGATTCTGAAACTCCCGGTTGGAGACTTCCACATGCCGGAGCGTTTCTAAGGGATACTGGCATCTGGACAGGATCTCAATGAACTGCTCGCACACTTCGAGAGTAAGGTTGTCACCATGAATATACTGACTTGAGCAGATGAGCTCCGTCACCTCGACGGGCTTGTCTTTCAAAGTAGACAGTTTTGGTTCGCAGGTATATATCTTGAAGCTGACAGGACAGCTAAAGTGGCCGTCATCGTCAAGTTCATGCTCGCTTATGGTGATCTTCACGGGAGTCACCTTCTGAAGGCGCTCGTCAGCAACGGAGCTCCAGTGGCCTTTGCCGAGTTGAGCTAAAGCGACAGCCGTGGAACGGCTTACGGATCCGTTGGTCGCTTCTGCGAATGCCAAGGGGATGTTGTTCATGAGGAGGGATCTGGAATTGAGGAGGTTTTAGGCACGGCGGTGTGGACAGGCAGTACGGAACACGTAGAGATCTGAAGAGGCAAAGTAGAGAACGCGCGGGCTCTTGTCACGCAGACGCGCAGGCGATGGATGCGAGCAACGTGCTCTGAGAATGCCGGTGACCTGTGGGTTCCTATGTGTGAATACAGGTCAAGTGTGAAGCTCTGCATCACGGGTCGTCAGGACTACAGTTTCAGCTATCAGGATAGACTTTTTAGGACTCAATCGAACCCAATCGATTGGTTCACTGTACAGTTTGTCATGGAGTCTCTTAGCGGGTCCTTCGGGTCCTCAAGGTTCAAGAGCTCCGCGGAGTCCAGGACGGCCGATGAGCTTCTGAACATCGGCTCCTTTGTCTCCGGGAGCTCCCTGCTTTCCGTCGTTTTTAGGAGATCCGACAGGTTCCATCGCGTTTAGGGTGGCCAAGCTGTCCCTTGGCTCAACACATGCCACGCGTTCCAAGGCTTCCAGTGCTTTCAGGAGGACAGGGATGCCCCTTAGGGCAGTGGAAGCATTCTCTGGGAGGCTCTTGGGTTACGTCATCGGCATCAAGACCGTCCTTTCCGTCTTATCCACAGAGGCCAGCGAGGCCATCGAGTCCTCTCTCTCCCTTAGGTCCGGCGGCTCCAGCAGGGCACTTGTTCCCAGGGTTGCAGTTGCGCTGGGCGACGGGTGGAGGAGGGGTCCATAGGCATAAGCACTTATTCTCAAAGTCTCAGGGTTTCCGTAGCGGCCGGGGTGGCCAGGCTGTTCCTTGGCTCCACGCATACCACGAGCTCCAGCTCGGTCAGTAGTTCCAGGCGGTCCAGCCAGTCCAGGGGACAGTGGAAACATCCGCTGGGAGGCTCTTGGGTGACTCAAGACCGTCCTTTCCGTCTTTTTTAGGAAGACCAGCGAGGCCATCGGGTCCCTTTTTTTCCTTTGGTCCGAGGACTCCAAGTGACTGTTGACTGGCAGGTCCAGCTGAGCGCTTGTTCTCAGGGTCTCAGGGTTTCCGTCACGACCAGACTGCCCACGACCTCTTTGTGAAAATCGGGCTACGCAAGCTGTTAGCCCTCTTCAAGAGCTGACACTATTTGAGTTCAAACACATTTGAACCGATACACAGTCACTTGGGAGTCCTCGCGCAGCCAACGCGGAACTACAGAGGTTAGAAAACACAGCTGTCATTTGGCAAACGGCGCAAAAAACGACCCTCCACATCACCCCATTGATCAAAATCAGTTCTCAGCCCCTCAAAGTCGATTGAACTTTGCCTATTTCATCACTTTGGCCTATTCCACGCAAGGTAAACAGAACCCAGACAGAACCCAGGCAATCACAAACGAGTCATCGATTAGAGTCCAGAATGACGACTTTCGCGTTACGAAGGATGCCCTCTTTCTCTGGGACCATGCACGGTGAGTCATCTTGTATCTCAGTCAGTTGCTTGACAGAGAGACAGACGTGTCAAAACAGTGTCTAGGGGCTCTTTTTCAGCTCTCTTTGTAGGCATCCTCTTCGCCACCTCGCTCACAATTCTCGCCTGGCTGAAATGCATATCCACCTCTCCCTTAGCACTGTATCCCAAACCCGACCTAAGTTCCTGGCTCATAGTCACCGCCCTGTCCTCAAACCACTTCGGTGAATCTCTGTAGGCCCTTCTTTGGCTTAATCTTCTAGATCGCTCATTCTCAGGAAGTTCTGTCGTTCTTACGCCAAGAACTCTGAGTTCCGGTCCCATCCAAAAGTTCGGCTTGTCGTCTACAAACTCGGACATCTCAGCAAGAAGCAGAAGAGAATGATAAATGACAGCTGTGGAGGCGTGGAATTTCGAGAGTTCCCGTTTGATCGGTATCCAAGCTTCATGAAGAACCTCTACGAGTATCGCTGGAAGCCGGTGATCCTGAAGGAAGCCTTAGACGAGTCCGACGTCGTGATCTACGCCGACTCGTCGACGGGATTCAAGGAGTCCAATGAGACCTTCAAGGTGAGATGGGCTATCGACGAGACTCTCTGTAAGATTTAAACCCTCTATCTTCGTTCAGAGCTTCATCGAGAAGATCGCAAGGTCCAAACTCACAATGCGTCTTGTCGGGGATGCGGGCCATTCGATCTTTCGGACCACCCACCCAACGATGTATTCCTACCTGCCGATCCCAGCCAACAAGGGAAGCTCAGGGTTGAGGGAGTTGCCTATAGTGAGTTTTCAGGCCAAAGAGATAAACATGTATGCCGCAGGCAAGCAAGTTTGGGTGAAGACGCCAAGAACCTTAGAATCTGTGCTGAAGCCGTGGGTTGACTGTGCTCTAGAGAGGAACTGCATGGCTCCGCCTGGAGCACAACTCAGGTGCAGTCTGAAGGTTAGTTCTGGTTACAGATCCGCTACTCACAACCATAATTAGAGGTATCCTGAACCCCAATATGCGCAATGTCATCGCTATGACCAGTCTGCGATTAACATCATCGCTGCCAGAGCCGCTGATTTTGATGGCTCGCTGTACCAGAGCGACACAACGTTGATGGAGACGAAATACGGCTCAGTTTGAGTCATAAGATATCAATAAAAGGCTGGTGTCAGTGAGATGTGTACCACAGGAAGTGGCATAGCACGAGCCTGAATTGGTCCAAACCGAGAAACTCAGATTTGGGCCAATAGAGAATGGCCAAAACCTGGTGATCTGGACAAACCTGAGTTGTTCTCCTGGATTGGTCCAAACCGGGTAATCCCAATCTGAACGAGCCTGGAATGGTTTGGAACGGGTGATCCCATATTCCTACGTGAGCCTAGATTGGTCCAAGCCAGGTGAGCCCAGTTTGAACAAACTCATCTAGACCATATCTAGAAGAACTGGGATAGGTCGTCTTGACCCTAAGATACCAATCTGGTCAAACCTAGTGTCCCTGGTCCAAACCGGGACACTCCAATTTAGATGAACCTGGACTGACCTAAATCCTAAGATCCCGATCTGGACAAACCGGGTGATCCCGATCTTGTCGAGGACTAGTCCAATCCTAAGGATTCCGATTTTGATGAACCTGGATTGTCTCTAGCCGGGTGATCCAATTCTAAACGAATCCAGATTGGTCGACGGAGACTCCGATTTGGACACACTTGGAATGGTCCAAACCGGGTGACCCCAATCTGGACAAGCCTGATATGGCTCGAACCGCGTCATCCCGTGAGTGTAACTCTGGATTGGTCCAAACCGGGTGACTCCAGTCTGGCCAAGCCGTAAATCAGTTCGAACCGGGTAATCCCAATCTGATTGAGGACTTAATTACGGACTTGATTAAGGATTCCAATCTGGACAAGCCTGGATTGGTCCAAACCGGTTGAACATTGATGAAATCTATAGTTTTGTTCAACCTCAAACAAATAAATATCTTTTATTGCATTTTTATATGGCTTATCTATAGAACAAATAAGACTCGAGAAGACAAATACACACAACTAGTACTCTTCTAATCTTAAGTACGCTCAAAATATAACAAGAAGTCATTTCGGGGCGATAGAACACAGATCAGAATCCAACAGCGAAACATCCAAAGTTCCAATCCCGCTCGCTCAACTTCGCGGCGCAGCCAAAGTGGCATAATCAAGTCCAGTCTGCGTCATACGTTATTTGAGGCTTCCGTCGCTCGGTGCCTGGAATGGACAAAATCACAAAATGACCCTTAGGATCTCGGAAACCAGCATCAAAACCTAGATAAAGTGAATCCTTACCCTCTCCTACCCCGACAGTATATGTACAAAACATAGGCAATCACTAATAGCGCCAGACCGGCTGGAATAAAGAAGCCTAAACATGAGATCTCCTAAAAACGGTTACAAAAGTTGAAGCTAACCTAGCATTTGATAATAGATAACGGCGACAATAGAGCCAATAAAGATAAGCAGGTGGCAAAATATGGTGAAACAACAGCCTGTAGGTCTTGTGTAGCACGCGTGCGCGCATTCTTCTCGTTCCCTAAGGTTGCCGCACCAGAACTTACCGCAGAGGTCTGAGGCGTCGGCTTCTTGGCGGCCCCGAGGCCGTACAAGGGGGATTGGTTCTGGGGAGAAGCGGTAGCAGAAACCTGGAAATTGGAAAACGGTGGTTTGGATCAAATGGGATTGGTCCAGGCCGGGAGATCCCGGTCTGGACGGAGCTGGGTTGGTCTCGAACTTAAGAGCCCGATCTGGCCAAAGCGTGGATTGGTCCAAACCGGGAGATCCAGGTCAAACCTGGTTTGATCTGAGCCGGGAGACCCCTGAATTAGCCGATTTGGTCAAAACCAGGAGATCCCAATCTGGCCAAACCATGGATCAGTCCGAACCGGGAGATCCCAATCTGGGCAAGCCTGGATTGGTCCAAACTGGAAAACTCCAATTTAGGTAAACCTAGACTGGTCCAAACTTCGAGATCCCAAACTGGCTAAACCGCGTATGGGTCCGAATCTGAGGATTCTAATCTGGGCCAGTCTGGATTGATCCAAACCGGGGAGCTCAATCTGGACAAGCCTGGAATGGTCTAAACCGAGGGGTTCTGATCTGGACTAAGTGGGATTGGCCAAACCGGGAGATCCCAATCTGGTCAAACCATGGATCGGTCCAAACCGGGAGATCCCAACCTGGGAAAGCTTGGATTGGTCCGAAAAGGGATCTCCCAATCTGGACCAGCCTGGATTGGATCAAACAAGGAAGTCCCGATCGGGCGAACCCTGGATTGGCCCAAACCTCGAGATCCCGATCTGATCAAACCGCGGATTGGCTTAAACCGGGCAATCCCAACCTTGGCAAACTTGAATTGGCCCAAACCGGCAGATCTCAACCGTGGCAAGCCTGGATCGGGTCAAACAAGGAGGTCCCGATCTGGCCAAACCGTGGATCGGCCCAAACCGGGCAATCCTAATCTGGGGCAAACCTTCACCAGCCCAAACTTCGACCGTTTATCTTCGGGTTCTTAGGAATTGAACCTTACCTGTATATCTACTAGACACCTTAGGAGGAGTACTCGGAGGCGGAGTAGAGTCCAGCGGTTCCATAGCTTTACTAGAGTCGGCCATATCAGAATGGAACTTTCTAGGAATATGAGTGACAGCATGATTAGTGGCATTATCGGCGTAGTCCAAATCGTTGGAGAGTTGATGATGGAGAGCCATTGAAAATGTCTGAAAACGCTCAAAATATGGCTTTTGGGAGTACGAAGAAGACTTGGCAACACGCGATTAATGTGGCTGCCAGAGCCTGACATCAGTTCAGCCAGACCTGAACATACCTAAAGCCCGAGAACTCAAAGTGATCCCGTTTCCTAAACAACAAGGAAACACAACCTCCCATCACAACGCAAACGTCTGGACACAATGGCACATCGGCTCAGCGCACAAACTGCGTCAATCACGCGCAGCTAAACCCAATTTGAGTGAGGAGACAGACAGGAAAACGTAGAATTGTTTTTGTCTCTTTTAAAGCAATTAGGGTTAGGAAACAAGGACTCAAACGTGACTTCAGGTGCCCAAACTTACCCTGAATCAGGGAACGCTTTTAACCCGCTTCAGCCTGTACTTAGCCTGCACGCAAGCACCCGGAACTGGAATTATAAACCTTAACAACTCGAGCGTTTTTGCAGCTTCTCAAACCTTAGCCTGCACCAAACGACACCCAAGACTTTAGGACCTTTCCCAACCCCAAAAGTCTCATCTCCAAGTTTCCAAGTCCTCCCCAACCATCCCAAAACCGATCGATTCCCAAGTATTCCCCCCAAATAGCCGCGCAAACGCTCTCCGCCAAACCAATAAACCAACTGAGCCTTGTCCGCGCGTTTCAGGACCCTTCCAAAACAGCGACAGCCACACACACACACGCAACAAGCATGGCAAAGAACGTGAAAATGCTCTCTAAACAACACGCGTTGTTGGCTCTTAAGTTGGCCGGAACGGAAGGGGGCTGCTTTGCCGAAATTACACACAAAGAGAGCGAGGCGAATGATTATATTTCAGGGGGCCCGCTGCGTTCTTTTATTGATCCTCCCCCCTTTCCCATCTTTCTGGCCCGGGGACGCGCCGCCGTGTTAGAGAACGAAGGAAATGTTAGGCACGACGGAGGGCAGTTGCCGTTGCCATTCTGACTTCTGCGAAGCTAAATGGGAAAACAAGGGTGTCGAAATGTGAGCGCTGTGTTGAGGCGTACTATGCGCCGGACGGAAGATCGGGACAAGGCTTGTGTTTGCTTTTTGGGCTTTTTGGAGGAGGGGGTTGGTGATCTATGGTTTGCTAAAGCACTGGCCTCAGGAAGTGCAGTATAGGTAGTCAATAGGACCGTTGTATGGCTCCGTGTGGCTTTCCTCAGTCAGGTGGCTCAGTTTGTGGTTCTGAGTTGGATTCGGGCTCTTGAACCGGGCTCAACGTTGAACCGGGCTGTCGGAGATCCTGAACTCAACGGACTCAGAGATCTCAGCACGGAAAGCCTAATGAAGTCAAGGCCCAGGATCCAGTTTGCTGTTTGGACTTTTTGGAGGAGGGGGTTGTTGATCTATGGTTCGCTAAGCCACTGGCCTCAGGAGGTGCTTTCTAGGTTGTTGATAGGACCGTCGCATGGCTTCGGGTTACTGTGATCCAAGCTCTCCTCACCATCCTTAAGTGACTCATCTTGTGGTTCTAAGTCGGATTCGGGCTCTTTCTTAACTTTGAACCGGACTGTGGGAGATCCTGAACTCAACGAACTCAGAGATCTCGGCACGGGAAGCCTAACGAAGCTATCAACCCGGATCCAAATCCCATCTTTCATACTTTATTGTGCTTCAAATCCAAGGTTACTGTAGCTCTGACCACCAAAGCCCTTTTATCCACTTCAATAATACCGATAGACACACATCAACAAAATGAAAAGAGCCAAAAACGAGCTCATTCCACAGACGACCATACAACAGTGGCCTCCCACGGCTGACCCAAGACAGTTGATAAGACAATCACAGGGTTCCGATCCTTCACCTCCTTCTTGACTACCATTGAGCCTCGAGTACTCGTCTGCGGGAGTCGGGGACCGTCGGTACCGTCGGTAGGTGTCAGCTGGGTTACGGTATTGGTTAAGAGTCGTCTTGTCAAAGCGGACTGTGGGGAAGCCTGAAAGCGGACATAGGTGACTTAGGTGTGGGAAGAGGGGAAGATGGGGTTTGGGGACTGCTCAAAGGGGGCACAGAGACTTCCTAAACAGGGTTTAGGCGCTCTGGTTCGGGCAACCTGTCCAACAGGGTCTGGGAAGCTCGGCTCAGAATCTGAGCTGCTCAGGCCTGCCAGATTTGGACCACTTTAACATCGTAACATTTATCCACAAAGTAAATTACCAAAATTAGTCTTAAATCGCGTTAAGAACCAAGTCTATCACACAGTCATCAAATCACAGAAATCACCGAGAACTCAACATATAGAGATTACATCAGACCAAAGCCACAAACCCATCTAAGAGCGTTTAAGAGAGAAGCGCATCAACAGCACAAAAATGGCAATTATGAAGACTACAAGACCACAAATACAAGAATTTCTACGCGCCTCGTAGGTCGGAGGCCCAAAGCACCATTCACAGTCGCAGTCGTTATTCGGGTAGTCCCGCTCGTCGTTGTAGGGAGGCCGACGAGTCCTCGCCATCTCTATGGGTCCTGGGCGGAAGGTGGCTGAAATTAGGATACGTTAGGGTTGAAACTTCGTGCAGGCTGAGTTAGCAGAACGAGCAACGTTAAGCTGTGCAGGCTGGAGGACATGCTGGGTTAGTAGGGTTAAGCAAAAGCTACGGACGACTATCTAAGACTCACCCGATACCCAACCCTCTCTTGCCCGATACAATAGACGCATACGACATAGCAAATGGTGCAGGACACGCCAGCAGATGGGATCAGAAAGACTGAAATCAGCAAATCAGGCCAGTCCCAAGAAGACCCAAAGACCTTTCGAGTCCCGTTGGATCAAGGCAGCAATGCCACAGACCAGCATGATCAGGAAACTGGCAAGAATGGCAGAGAAACATCCCCAAGGGCGTCTCAGGCACTCAATGTGACTTTCGCCTGGACGTCCGCAGCAGTTATACCAGCAGGTGTCATCTGGGTCGCCGCCGATGCCTTCTCCAACATGACGAGGAGCGAGTTGGATGGTTGGGGGAACGGGTCCAGAGGAAGCTGAAATCGGGGAAATGGGCCACAGTATAGGCTATTAGAAGGTCAATCGTACGATTGTCCCGATGGCGGATCGGTTAGCACTATTGGTCACCGCGCGAGAGGTCCCGGGTTCGAGTCCTGCTGGGGTCTAACCTAAGATTTTTAGCATAAGAATTTTTTTTTGGTTTTTAATGTAAATTTAGCTAGGTTTCTAAGTGGTAAAAGTCGGA
Source organism: Steinernema scapterisci (assembly GCA_000757745.1). Classification (NCBI taxonomy): domain Eukaryota; kingdom Metazoa; phylum Nematoda; class Chromadorea; order Rhabditida; family Steinernematidae; genus Steinernema; species Steinernema scapterisci. The sequence continues at coordinate 42,890 of KN166600.1, read as the reverse complement.
TTCCATGCAGGGTTAGTCACATATAGAGTCACCTAAGCAAAGCCAAGCAAACCACAAGCAAAGCACGCACTCCTAATGACCAAACACCCGGCTTCAACTCACCCGATACCCCCTCTCCCTGCCACTACAATAGATACACAGCACCCAGCACATAGTGCAGGACACGCCAGCAGTTGGGATCAGAAACACTAAAAATCACTACATTAGTGGAAGCCCAGAACCCGGCTTAGAACCTGAGATCTCCCGGCGTTGCATTCCCACGATGGCAGAGATCAAAATTATCAAAAGACAGACAATCATGGTACAGGCACATCCCAAGGGGTGTCTGAGGCACGCAGTTTCGCGATCTCCTGGCATCCCGCCACAGCAGTCGATCCACCAGGAGCAGTCTAAGCCGTCGGTAAGGCGTTCTCCTGGGCCTTGGCAGGAGGTGAGTTGGATGGTTGGGGGAACGGGTTGATAGGTTGCTGAAATGGGGATAGGATAGCGGAGGGGGATTAAGGAAAACTCAGGAAGCTAAATGGGACTCACTATACTATAAGTAGAACTTGCATAAGTTTGCCTCTGTGGCGCATCTGTTAACATCGCCGGCTGCCACACAGAAGGTCACAGGTTCGACCCCGGCTTGGGTCCAATATCAGTTATAATGACTTTTAGTTTTTTTTCAACTTTAGCCTACTTTTTGCAGTCCAAATATACCCCTTTTGATTCGTTTCGAGACCTAAAAACCTGATTTATTCCAAATTTACAGATTAAAGCAACATTATGTACAGATGACGTAAGAGATTGAGATCTTAAGCAGGTCAGAAAAAGCGTCCAGTACAACTATAGCGTATGACAATGACAAAGAAGACAAACGTGACGATAAGCATGATAACCACAGCAGGAAAGCGGCGGTCACGGTTGGATAAGCGACAGAAAGACCGCTCGACATGAGGATAGTGATATGGTCTGACAACCACGCCAGACTGGTTGAAGTACTCGACTGAAATTTAGGGAATTTAGAAGTTTTGGGTTGGATGAGTTTTACCGGAACCTGGAGACAACTTTAAGACCCAAAAAAGCACAAAAAACGCAACCAAAAAAATAAGAATCCAAGCCTCAGATGTCAAAAATCGCGTTCTTGCAGGCTCTTATCGTACTCAAGCATGTAGGCAAAGTAGCTAGCCGCCGCGATGACAAAAGTGCCAAAAATGAAAAGAAGGATAGGCTTTCCCCACTCCACGAAAAAGTCTCCGATCTTATTCATGATCGTAGGCTTCTCAGGTTCAACCGACAGGGACGCGAAGCAGAGTGGCGGAACGAAGAGGTCGGGATGTGTTTCCGGCGTCATGATGATTTCGATTTGTTCTGTTCCGTTGCTGTAGGTGACTGAAACGGGAAAGCACTACAAGCCAAGCAAAAGCAAGCGAAAAAGATCAAAAAGGCAAGGCCTAAAATAGCCCTCAAAGTCCCTGAAACACAAGCCAAGGTCAACAAAGTCCACAGGTCCAAGGGCCACACCACAATCATACAGCAAGCACACGGAGTCCAAGACGTACCCGTCCACATCCACAAAAATCCGAACTTTTAGGGTCTGAAAATGCCCTTAAACACAATTTTTTAGAGATGTATTTTTGCAGACTACCGTAACCCAAAAATCATATTTGTCAGACGTTCGTATTGATCACGTTTCCCCAAGCTCCATTTAATCTCATTCCCGTTTTGCAGCTTCAGAGCCGTCTGCAAAGAGCTCAATTCGTGCCATTCCTGACACGAGTTATCCTGATGTGGGAATACGATTTGGCTAATTAGCTTAGATTAATTGGAAATTCTGGAGCAGGTGCCGAAACTAACAGGTGCCGAGGCACGAGTTGTATCGATTCTGGCAATGTCGCCTGAGGCGAAATGCCTAACGTGCCTGAAGCCTGAATAACAAGCTTACACCTGTAAGCGGGCCAGGACCGCCCACGTAAAGACTATGGTAAAACTCGGTTTAGCTTAAAAACAGCTGGGTTATTGAAAATGCAAGATCCAGCTTGACTCGTTATGACGTCTCTAGGGTACCCTTAGCGAGTTTGGATAACAGAATGTGTCATGCGCAGGTGAGCTTCGATAACAACTTAGCGCAATGTAGCGTTTAGTAATTTAAGACTTGTTTTTGAGTCTTGGATCGTAAACAAAGGCTTGCTTTGTAGTGCTCATGGTATGGTCAGCTTGGGTCACGTGGCGTAAGCATAAGACAGTCCTCAGACTACTGTGCCTTGCTAATAAGCCTACATTTACTAGGCTCCCATGGACTCCAGTTACCCTATCTGTCCCCCGCTTCCGACTTCATGAAAGACCCAAAGCTGCCCATTTCTACCACGCCCAAATTCCCATCCTGGCCTGCACATCGTCAGCTCGAAATCCAACACCTCAGCCCCCTCTCTTAGCTGATCTCATCCGGAACCAGGCACCATGCTTAGGCCAAGCCTCAGCCTTGTTTACAAGCCCTCGTCCTACGACCCTCGTAGGCACCAAAGTCCTTCGGCTCTTAGGAACAACAATATTTGTCCCCCTTCCTTAGAAACTTCCTTTTAAGACCCCAAACAGCCCCTTTCCCACGCACACGAATCCTTACCTGTCGCGTGGCTACCCGTAATCTTGGCACCCGGAGGAGTGTATGGCGGTGGCGGTGAGAAGATCGGACGATCGATGAATCCAGGCGGTGGAGGATTCTGGAGAGACGGGTCCTGGTTAGGGACTGGGTACGGAGATGCCATCGGATACGGTGGGTTGGTGGCCATAGGATAGGGCGCTTGGTACGGAGCTTGAGCAGCCTGAGAAGCCAAGTTTGCCTGAGGGGGATGCGAATACGCCTGAGGAGCCTGGGCACCCTGCCGGTTCGGATGCGACGCATCCGGGTACGCGGGGTTGTACGGCAGTTGATCGTTTGGAGTGCTCATCCCAGAAGTCTGAAAACGGAGACCAGATTTAGGATTCCTAGGTTGAAGACAGCGAATGACCACGCGAGAGGGGAGCCAAGCGAGAATACGCCGATAGGGGGGCAGGACACTGTGAGAGTTGGAGAGCGTTGCCATGGCGCTGGAACTCGGAGCCAACTTTCCTCGGGTGAGTGCCACAACACTCCCCCAGCGCGCAGGCGGGCGCACAGGCAGTCATAAGGCCTCTCCACCCAGCTGCTGCTGGCTTGAGGATTCCAGGTAGAGGAGCCCCGCGCGGCGATATCACGCGAACGGAGGGGCAGGAATGTATGTGGCCGAGAGACGCAAGGAATGACGTGAGGCGGAAAGATACCTGGGCTCATAATCGATCTAACTGAGACAAATAAATTAGAGACAATTTCAGGGGTTAAAGACCCGATTATATCGCGTCGGGAGCCTAACTCAGCAACTAAAGGCTTCCTTCGGGCCTGCATTCGGCTGACTTCGCTATCTGAGCTTAGCTATGGGCTCTAACTGACCTCACGACCTCGCGTGGACGTAATAAGTTAGAGACAATTTCAGGGTTAAAAGACCCGATTATATCGCGCCGGGAGCCTAACTGAGCAATCAACGCATTCTTATTGGCTTCCTTTGCGCCGGATTCGGCTAAGTTCGCTATCTGAGCTTAGCTATAGGCTCTAACTGACCTCATAACCTTATTTGGCCCAAACATAGCGACTAGGGTGCCTAAGAATTCCACCAAAGACCATTCCAGAGATGACATAATCTCCATTGCCTATTTGAAACGTGTTCCAGTGAGGCGGAAGCGAGAGCAATCGTCATCCCGGGTGCATCCCATTATCTCTCGGTGAAGTTAGTACAGATGGTTTTTGGTTTCTGGAACTGGTTTCCCGTGCTCGAGGTAGCCATTCCTATCCCGAGATCTCCCTCTGGCTCGATGTGAGCCTCCTCTTCCTTCCCTATCTCGCGAAACAAGCCGAATCGGAGCTTCTAGATGCCGATTTTGAGCGCTTCAGCCTATCTAAAGCCCTCCATTGATATCAGCCTCCCCAGGACCCGACTGATTAAGACCCCTTAAGCGTTCAATTGGGCCAGAACGTCATAAACAAGCAACCGAAAGACCACGTTCCGCACACGAGAACCCGCCAAAGAGAATCTCAATTAAATGATGACTGCTCAGCTCGGTTCCGAACGCACGTCGACCTTCTAAAAACTATCGATTTCACATCTGTTAAAACGGACACACAAATGTTCGCCACCGACCACGAGCCGCTGAGTCAGCAGCCAGCCATCACACTAGAAACAACCTCGACATAAGCTTAAAACCACTTTTCACACTTCACTCCCAAGTCCAGATCCTCTTCTTGGCCAAAACAGGCCTTTAAACGGCCTGAATCTTACTTAGAAGCCCCTCAGTTTTTGTGCCCAAATCAAACAAGGAAGTGCAGGCGCACGAATTCATTACACTCGGGAGAAAGAGGAAGACGAACATCGGCTGCCGTTCTGCAGCCAGCCGTCTTTTATCGACCTCTCCTTTGGCAGACGAGGCCAACGAGAGAACGTCATTTTGTGGATATCGTGACGTCATAAGCCGATGACTTACTTTGAACATCTTCTTCCGTCACTGGCGCTAAATCGAGAGTTGTGGAGGCTAAAAATAGTGCGTCGATGACGTAAGCGGTAATTATGATTTCTAGGTATTGTTGGAGATGGCTTTTAAGTTGTTTTAGGAATCGCCGCAAACATGGCTTGATCAACACATCTTAAGCTTAGGATAGAAGGCATCAAATGCATGTTTTCAGACAAAGCTAGTTCACTTGAGCAGATTTCTGTTTAAGCAATTCCGCATTTATAAATTCAGCCTGCACCATACAAACTGTAGATTCCATAAATGACGTCTTCAGTTCCGTTCCAACGTCCATGAAATCCTGTACTTATCCACCTCGTACCTATTGAAAACCACCTCCGCATTTTCAAAGAACGACTGGTTACTCTGAACGAACTCTTCAAAATCAGGATGCACGTAGATCGTTCCTCTCTTCCTTGTGCCGCCAACTGCCACCAACAGCTTCTCACATAAGCTACGGTGACCTTCGAAGAATACCCCCTCAAACTCAATCAGGCGTCCTTGGGCAATTCCTTCCAAGACCGCCGTCTCACAGGATACGGCGAGATTGTCAGACCAGGAACGGAATGCAACAGTGGTCTTCTCTAGCAGTTTCAACGTAAACGGGCTCGGTTGGTGTACGATGACCGAAGTGACCGCTTTGAGGCTGTCCAGCAGGGCGTTCAGAGTGGTATAGTTGCCGTCATAAAACTGGTATAATACTCTGGGGAAATCGAACGAAACGAGACTCGCACATTGATAAGGATTCAGCGTGAAAAAACGTCTAAACTTCTCGAAGATCTCCGGAGTCAGTCGAACAGAGTCTTGCGGTTGATTGTCGAATGTAACCGATCTGAAGATGACTTCCCCGATCTGGGCTGACCAGTCAGTCTCTAAGTCGACGTCTTTGGGTTCGATCTTGTAGAAGACTTCGTTAAATCGGGTCGCAAAGAAGCTAACATGGGTGATCTTATTGAAACGGATTTTGGCTTCTCTCTGCCAACATCCTTCTTCTAGGAGACGCAGAGGTTTGGCATAAGAGGAGGACAGCGCTAAGTTAACCTGGCTAACGAAGTCGAAGGGGACAAAGTTCATTGATGGGGAGGTTGGGAAACGGCGAGAGTTCTTGGATCAAGAGGTATTTATGGATTTTAAGGTGTCAAAATGGGTCAATTTTGGACGGCGTGTGAACAATGTCAAAAGTGTCAAAATAGCAACACATTCAATTTTGGGTCCCAACGCGCATGTCCTAAACTGACTCTTACCGCTCTTAAAAGTTCCCTGGCGACCTGGGAAAGGCTTAAAGGAGGTCTGAAGAGCGTTACAGTATCTCTATCTCACAGTTTACTCATTCTTGAACCCAACAAGTCACATTTCCAAAACACCATTCACGCCAAATTCCAAGAAACACTTGATTTGTAACTGCCAGTTTCAAAGTCAATGTCTAAGTGTCCAAAAACGTGTCGGTTCTCTCGGACGAAGTCTTCAAACTCCGGATGCACGGACATCGTTCCTCTTTTCCCAA
>KN166587.1:7849-19560 GCA_000757745.1 Steinernema scapterisci | reverse complement strand
TCAGAGTTTAGCATTGCTTTTGAAAAACAAAAATATGCGTGAGCGACCGCTCCGTCGCATTGCAGCGGCGTCGACTGCGCGACCGAACGTACAACTTTTCGTGACAGACGCACGCACACTTTTCGATTTGTTCCTTTATTATATAGAGGATGACCCGCAGTGTACATAATATCACCTCAACAGTTCACTGCTTTGTCCCACAAAAACATGTGCGAACAGTTTCAGGCGCTTTTCAGCACAAGTAACTTGAAAGTGCAGAGGACCGTTCATAAGAGGCTTATTTCGCGCACCTTAATATGACCGCAACGAATTTGAAACTTCAACACGGCTCCTTTTGCGCTTGAACCAAACAATCGCCGCACCCGAAATTTCCGTTTTAATAGACGCGACTGCTTTCGATAGACTGTCGACACTGGTGTCATAGACGACAGACAACGAGAGGAGAACGACTACGTTTACCTTGGAGATGTCTGATGTTTCAAGGAAAAGCCGTTCGGGCTTCAATTCCGCTTTCATTCGCATTGTAGAAACGAGCGAAAGGTACCAATAGACGGCGAGCAAGGCGACGACGCCAGAGGAAACGCATTTGTTCGATAAGAGACGACAGTACCGCGATAGGAATCTACAACTTTGCCAGATTAGCCTGTTTCTGAGAAAGTGGTCTTGCCTTCTGCATATTTTCTTCACATACGTTCGGACCGATGAATTCGACTTCTCACAGGTGGATCCGTCCGATACCGACGTCTTTTCCGCAGCCAGATCCAGCGTTTCGTCTTCCTTCTCCAGCTCGCGCCGTCCGACGATGGCCATAAGGGCGGCGTAGATGGTCCACTAGAGTCAATGACAAATTGATTATCTGAAGAAAGTTGACTTACGACATAAATGTAATCAATGAGGATTGCCACGGTGTTTCCGATTGAAAACAACTGAATTTCGGGGGTTGGAGTCAATGCCCCAAAACCGAAAGCCAGGATGTTGGTAAGGGTTGTGATCGTGATGGAGGGTCCGGTGTCCACCAGGACTTCGGCAATCAGCACACCCACTAAGTCATCTTCCTTCGAATGCTTTGGGCACCCGTTTTGACGATCCTTCCTAAAATCGAAATTTTGTAAGTATTTCCCCACACTGCTTCTTACCGCAATTTGGCCAAACTCCGCTGCCACCCGTTGATCATCAGATACGCATCGTCAACGCCAATCGCCAGAACCAGAAAAGGAGTGACACACAGAATACTTCCGAATCGCAATCCACACCAAAACATCAGTCCTAAAGCAGTGCCGCAAGCCATAAACGGAGCTATGCAAGCAGCGATGGCCAGCGTGATCTGGAAATAATTGCGGATAAACGCAGCTTTAGATGGATTTCGCTGACCTTGTGAATGTTCATCTGGCGCATGTAAAGAGCTCCGAGGCTCATCGTGATGCTCGAAAATGTGCACATAATGAAAAATCCGATAAATAGAAATGGGATGAGGGTCAATCCAGCGTCCACCACTTCCGAGGTGAGGAATGATTCGGTGAGAACAAGAACATCGACGTGTTGGCTCTTGAATGATCTGGAATGTAAATTGATTTCATAAAAAAGTGTAGGAGTTGAACTATTATTTGCGTGTTTCCGCGTCCCCTCACAACTTTCTCTTTGAAAAGAGCTCCACTATTTTTCTGGCTGATCACTAATATATATTTTGAGGGAATGGGCATGAACGGCGGACTAGCCTGAAGATCAAAGAATGACGATCCAATCTTGTTTTTGTGTTTCTGCCCAAAAACAAGCTTCTCTGATTATTTCTTTAAAAAAACGCACGTGTGAAAGTGATCCACGATTTCCCGTTCCCAAACCGTCATGTTGTCTTTTGAAATTCCTTCCGAGCGTTCGGCGCGAATTTGCAAAACGATCATCTTAATCTCTTTCAAATTGTTCGGCGACTGCGTCTGAAATTGCGTCATGGTCAACGGGTGACAACTTTTCGCGGTATCCGCTTGCCCACCTGATCGTCATCGAAGATCGAGTGACCGTGGTCGGTGTGAAGTTCGTCGATCGAAAGAACATCGCCCGCGGCAGTTTGGATCTAGAATAGGCGTATCGTCGCTCCGCCGTCCATAACAGAGCCAAACCTACCTTTACGCCAAAGAAGTTAGGGTCCATGTGCAGCTGCCGGCCAAGTACCGTAGTTATCGGGTACCCCAGATCAATGTGTGTTGTGTCCACTGAGGATCGCGAGTGGTTATCCCTGTTTTGCACAAGCATACCGCTCTGAAATGACTTATTGCAAGAGACGATCGGAAGGCGAAGAAAACCAACGTAGAAGTGACGAACTGGTTCGTTGATTGTACAAAAGTTGTTGCAAAACATCGAAAACGACTCGTTGCGATTGGTCACTGCGTTGAAAACGCGGAAACCAGTTGTAACCTTATCCAAGATCTGCAAAACACCAATATTAAAAGTAAAATCGCAGCGCCTACTTGGACAGTGGCATGCATCTCCTTGACCCCGAGCATGTTTCCTCGATTTTTCGCTGTTATCATAATGTACACGACGACCGGTTCCCCCTTATTCGAGAAAAAATTGCGGTAGGCCTGGAAACAAGATTATGACGTGTACAGGTTCATTCAGTTAATCTTACCTGAGTTTCAAGCTTCGCTCGCGCCTCATATGGCGTAAAATCACCGACGTCGTTCGTCATTTTGGCGAAAGGAATCCTCGCAGTCATGATTACTGTCACGATGGTGCTGAGGATCAGGTACACCCAGGGGTGCTTGCTAATGACGACGCCGAGCTTGTGGAAGAACTTGTGCATTGTTCGGATCACAAAGACGTCGTTATTGGTAGGGTGGCCCATGGCAACGATCTGAAATCTTGATACCGTATGTAGAAGACAAGAACGAATCCCTCACCTGATTGGTTTCGAGTTTATCAGATTTATAAAATCATGAAACTGTGGCTGGACGAGCGACCTGGAAATACCGGGTTGACTATGCGAGATTTCGCGCACTCCCACAAGTTACAACGCCACTCAATTACAACCCCAAATTACATCGCACAAGACAGACGGTTTAACCTTGAGGGGACAGCACAAAGAATAACTGGTGATCAATAAGTGTGCAAAACCGGCGGAGGCCAAGAAACGGGGAGGAGAGAAGGATCGTAGTCGTTATGCGATCCTATTTGCACTCAAAGGCACCAAAATCCGGTCGCGGTTCGCCAATCGCCATCGAACTTCTAAGACTCAGATAGCAGCGGCGTCTGGTCCACTCCGAGACGCTAAGGTGGGTGGTGGCTAGGGCAGCAACAGCGGCTAAACCCACACGGACCCGTTTTTCCCTTTTCGCCCAGCGCGTCATTAATGTGCGTAAGCGCGAAAAAGGCGTTTCAAGGCTTTTGCCAAAAAACGTCCTTCAATTGGTCAAAATTACGAGTACCAGTTCCCTGATCCTCTCTAATGGGATGAGTGCGATTCACTACAAATGCGATTTCGTCTCTACGATTCCGGCCGTAGAACGCGAACAAAACTGCTCACAGACCGCTTAAATGAGAAGACAAAGCAAGATATACAAAGCAAAAGACGACAATACGCCGCACGGACGAAGCGACTTTCGCCAAAAACGCTTCTGCGCAGTCGGAGGCAAAGTACTACCACTGGAAGATTCGGATGCCTCCGGCAGGCCGATTCTAAGACCAATTAACGGGTTTTGAACGCCGAAGCGCTTATCCGATCACAAGCTAACGTACATCCCGTTCTCCGTCGTCGCAACCCTCGTCTTCACAGTTACAATCGGAGGCGTCTTTGCCCGCGTTTCCAAAATCTGGAAATATCACTATCGACAAAAAAACATCGCAAGCCACAAGGAGATTATGCAATACCGAGGTCAGTTGAAGCGGTGAAAGAACACTGTTCCGACTGGCAGAAGTTGCGAATCGGATAACGAATGGCTTCCTGCTCCGATTTGTGAAATGTGATTTATCAAGGAGATTGCTGTTACAGTCATTTGAAAAAAGCAAATTCTGCAGATTTGTTTTCAGTAAACTGCAAACAGATTACTACGTTCCGTTTGCAAGGACCTTAATCCAACGTTCTATTTCAATACTCCAATTATCTTCTGCATATCTTTTGTCCGCTATGTAAAACAACGAAACGGCGAGGACAAGCAAAAACCTGTACAACGCTCTCATTTTCTGTCTCGCGAAATCAATTTAAGGTCCCGTTATTATAGTGCTACAATGGATCACGCTATCGCAATCGGCGAAATTCAGGAAAAACGCACATAAATGCAGAAACAAGCGTTTTGAAAATTTTTGATCGACAACCACATTGAAGGAATCAATTGTCATGTCCTGGAAGATCTTGGAATTTCGTAATTTATTGGTCAAACGTTATCTGCTTTCTTCTTTTTTCCGTTTCATTCTGAAATTTTTATTAACTTTGGTTTTTTGGTGATCACCAGAGATTGGGCAGTTTCGGACTTAAAACCAAGACTTGTTCGAGTTTTCGATTCTGAGTGTTAGAAGCTTGAGTGCCCAAAGCTTTTTCGGTTCACATCTCTGTTCAGGTGTGATGTGCTCGCCACGTATTCGAAGGCGGTGCATCACACTGTCGTGTGCCCTTAGTGACAAGAACATGAGTTTGTGCTTCAATCTCCAAACTCGTCCACGCGGAACTCGTTCCGACCGAACCCGAGGCTCTTATTTTATGCAGAAAGTGCCAGCGTTTTGACGCAATTTGGTCAAAATAATTGCGCGTCCACTCATCTTTTAATTTAGATTAGTCGATTGGCGCTGACTGCACGTGGCTGAAAAAGAGTCTCGAGTGAATCACTCCGATAGCTGAATCATTCTTTCTATATAGTGTTGGGACGATGCTTCAATTTGTGTTGCGCTCAGTCACTCGGATGGACAAAAATTTTCCTACTAGTTCTCTTTGGAACGAAGAGAGCTTGAGTGCTGTGAAAGCGGCGGTGAGGCCACAAAAATCGTTCTGGTCACGTCCGCCTCGCACCTCTACCGAACATCTTCTGCTCGCACATTTGCTTCTTGATATATATACTTCAGCTGAGTTCTGTTTTCAGTTTCACCTCCTCCGGTTATCACCACCCTCTCACAATTCACCCTTTTTGTTATCGACGGGCCGAAATACCAAAGTTCTCTCTCCGCTTGCAATAACAACGCGGCTGCCCCTGGGTGTCCTTTGGGGACGCCGGAAAGATGCAAGCGAGCAAAAGATCCTTTCATGGAAACGCGAAAATTTCGCAACCAAAAAGTGGACTGGAAAATATTAACGGAGATCGGAGACGCGGTGGTGTCAAGCGTCTTTTTGCCACACGCACTCGTTTATCTTTGCTCATCTTCACTTTCACCGTCTGCGAGTGTCTTCGCGGAGTCCACTAGTGGGCCACCCGTTCGACGGACTGCGTGGTGCCTTATTACCGACGTCGCCGCTCGGCGGTGATTTTTGAGGTTTGTCCTCTATCCGCGCCACTGATCTTTAGCGCTCAGAGATCTGCGTGCCGCGCCGCCACCAATCAACAAATGCTTCCCACCAGAAATGCAACCGCAGCCGCCTCTAAAAAGCGTTTTCTGCTTTCGGACCTTCATAAAACAATACTGTTTCTGTTCTCTTCTGTGTCCGTGGACAGATAACGCGCGCGGGGACCGGTGATATCATTCTTCTCCGTCCTCCTCCTTCCACTTGCTGCCCTAGTGGAATTCTCGACAAACGATGGCGCGTTTTCTTATAACGATGAAGGCAAGAAAGCCCGGAATTCGATTTCTTCCGTGGCTGCTTTTACCTGTCCGATGCGTGATGCGCTGTACGGGTCGATCTATTTGTATCGGCGCGTGATGGCGGTGTCGAAGTAGTAGTCGATCGCTATTGACGGACGACATCACCGAGAACGCCGTTGATGGATACCACGATTCTCTGCTTGTTTTCCGCTTATTCGTCCGCCGAGTATTGTTTCCTCCGAGCGTGTTTATTTATGCTTTCTTAACTGTACGTCTTCCTGTTTCAGCTTAGAGTTGTCCTTCGCGCCGTGCTCTCGCTGCCACGATGGTTGAGCTGCCGGCGGTGGAGAAGGTGAAGCCCAGCTTGAATAAGGAGCTGGAAGCTGTCATGAAGGCGGCCGTCGCGAACTATTCGGCCAGACAAACTGTTTCCAGGTTGGTCGATCGCGTCATTTTTGTCCACGATGATAGTCGCATGTAATCGACAGATGTATAGACATATTTCGTCCAGTTTTCTTTCTTCTTTTGGTCAGTTAGAAATTCATTCAGCCGATTATCGTGTTTCATTATGACATTCCCAGTTTCTTGGTGAAATTACTGATTTTCATAGCTTCTTTTCACGTGTTTCTCTTCAAAATTTTAATTTTAATTATTTGATCTTTCGAACCAAGTGAAATACGAAGGTTGCGATCCTATAAAACGATATACGAATTTATATTCTTTTTTATTGTATTTACTGTGCTTCTTTCAGTGATAACACACAGTCGCTGTGCAACATCATCGAAGCTATCTTTATACACGGTCTAAGGGACACCTTCTTTCTTCGCGGATCTCGCTACGCCAAATACCCGGAACCCAATTTTTGGCCATTAATTTCTAAGTACACTCATGTGAACGTCAACACCCAGATCAACAACGCTAAGCAGATCCGAACTGAAATCGGTCGAGCGAGAGCCTGGGTTCGAATCGTGATCAATGAAAGTAGCCTTGGAAACTACGTCTCCAATATGACGAAGGATGTCGTCAGTATCAAGTTCGTTTACTCAATTCAAATCGATTTAATTAAAAGCTTTTTAGGCGATTTTACGTTGAAGAAGCGTTTCTCCGTGACAGCGACCGATTGGAAACTATGATGGGTTATCTGAAGGCGTTCGATAAGCTGAAGTTTGATATTCCGGTAAATTCGGCGTTTCTGAATGGCTGGACCCCAAGTCCACTAATCCTGTCCGGGGTGATCGCTGGCAAGCCGATGCGGGGTTGGTTGCACTTGCTTTAATGTTCTAGTTTTTATGTTTCAGTCGATCAGAAGCCGCCGCCAGTGGCCAGAAGACGGGTGAACTCCGTGACGATGGATGACATCCAAGAAGACGAGGTGGGCATGTCCGCTTTGGACTTACTGGACGAGTCCGGAAACGCGATTAGGTCCGACAACGCAACTCCGTCGCGGATTCATCACTTATCGAGACGGCCGCCATCTTCAGCCTCGATGCCTCATTTACGAGCTCCTGGTGGGCTCCGAAGTACGTTTTTTTCCGATGTCATTTCACGTGTATTGACCACATTTCTTATACATTTTGCTCACTTGTGCTCGTTCCTCAATTCCCACGGAAAAATCGTCATCTACTCTAAAAATTCGCTGTCGCTAGTTCTCGACTTATATTTCGATGCCAGCATGTCTTCTATGGGAAATATTCCGTACTTCTTGATTCAGTTTCTTTTAGACGATGACGAAGATGACGGTTCCTCAGTCTACTCACATCCCTCCATGATGGACGGTGGTTTGCTCTTCAGTAACCCCTGCGCCATGAAGCCAACAGCGATCTATTCACCGGTGCTTTCTTCGACTCCGGAGACCAGCAGCTGTCTAGCTGCCGCTATGGAACTGCCCTCCGAACTGCAAACGAGTGAAGTCGTTGTTAAGCATCGGCGGCATCGATTCCGACGGGGATCTGCGGGAAGTGGTGAGGAGTCTAGAAGTCGGAAGGCATCTCAAGCAAGGAAAGAGTCTGCATCAAGCTGCGCACAAGTGAAACTCGAAGAACCAGCTGAACCAGTGCCGTTTTCGTCTAATCACAGTGGCATCTCTTATGCTGACTCGGGGATCGTGGTTAACAATGGAACCAGCGCTATGTGAGATTGTCCCTCTCAAGATCCGTTTGTACTGCCAAATTTTCAGGGAAGTCAAAGCGGTGGAGAAAGAAGACAGCGACGTCGCAACGCCTCCAGTATCGCCGGTTGAAAAATCCTCTTCGTACACTTTACGGGTATCTTCTACTAAAGGTTTGAATTCGCTTTTTTGTAATTTTGCTAATCTTCCCTTTTCAGCTGTCAAAATAGCTCCTCGACCAGAAGCTCTGGAAGCCGGACTTTCTGGATCGTTGCGGGACGAGTTGTTGGGGACAGGTGTCGCTCTTTCAAGCAGTGGAAACAGTCTTGTCGGGAAAGGATGGGCGATGCCCCCGCCTGCTGCTCAAAATAACGTGAGTATAGTTCTTGTTCAATTTTTTGTGCTTGAAACCCAGTTTGTCTGAAACATTGAACTGAGTATATGAATATTGCACTGTAACCGAAAATTATATTTAGTCCTCCGTGGACTCGGACCGCTACAGCGTTTTCTCATCGTCGGCCGACACGGACACGTCTGAGAAGAATGCCAACTTCGACACGATCCTGCACACCGCGTTGAAGTTTCAGAACTCAACAAACGATCGAAAAGCATCCGAAGTTCGAAAAAAGTACTCCTCTGACATGGAAACGCAGGTGCAGTCCAGACCTGATGGTGGTGCTTCCTTCGTAGACGCTATGAACGACGGAGCTGTGAATGGGAAAATTGAAATCGCAAAACTTTCGATTGAAGAAACTGCCGACGAGGGTTCGCATCGGGCGACTTGTAAGTACACGAGACCGTTTTCGGGTTCAACTTCGTCTGACTCGCGTGAGCAGACCGACTCTGAACGTAGCAGCAAGGACCGGGACTATACACCGGACGAAGACGTAAGGGTGATGTTCCGTATTTGATATAATGTTATCTTTTTTAAGGGAGATCTGGTCATCATCGGACACAACGTCGTCAGTGGGATCGATGAATTCGGTATTGAACAAGAACCGCTTCCGCTTCTTACCAGAATCGCCCGAGAGCGAGGGTTGGATGCTCAAAACTATCGCTGCCAATCTTGTACACGCGCCATCGGAGTCGGTCTTAGTACTTACAAGTGAGTTTGGAACTGATAACTTGCTAGATCTATGAGGCTCAGGTATAGAGTGTGCGCCTTCGATGCCAGATACTACTGCGAGCACTGCTGGTCGCGTGACGAAAGTTTAATACCAGCTCGACTGATTCTGAACTGGGACTTGAAGCCTAGGGCCATCTCAAAGCGGAGCAAGACGTTTATTGAGTCTGTTGCCGATAGACCGCTGATTTGGATGAACGAAATAAACCCGAAGCTTTACGGACATTCATCTGTAATGGATAACATTCGGGTAGTCTTATTACTCAGGGAGTATCGTCTAATGTGCCGAAATTTAGTTGCTCCGGGAGAAACTAAGTCTGGTGGCCATGTATCTCCTTAACTGCAAACAGTCGATCGTCGAAGATTTCGAGCGGCGAATTTGGAGCAAAGACTATCTCTACCGGGATATCCACCTCTACTCATTCAGCGTATGTCTTGTCTTCGCATTTTCACAATGAACTGTTCTTTTTCAGGATCTTATCAATTGCACTTCCGGGGTTCTGGAACGTCATCTAAACTCGTTGATAAGTTTCGCCGTCGGCCATGTCCACAACTGCGCTCTGTGCCGTCAAAAAGGGTTCATCTGCGAACTGTGTCCCTCCAAACAAGTCATTTATCCGTTCCAGGTCGAGACAACTAGTCGCGTAAGCCATCCCCGGTCTTTATTGCTCAAGCCTGTTTCTTTATAGTGTGACAAATGCTTCTCCGTCTACCATAAGAAATGCTTTAGAAAAGAGCCTCGGTGTCCCAAGTGTGCCCGCCGTGAGCAGTACGCTTCAGCCACCCTCAACGATGATTCGCTCAGCCAGAACTACCTGACCTTAGAATGATTACGGTACTAACTGTGCTTTCCTCCCAATCTGATCAAACATCTCGTCGTTCTTCAAACGTAATAAGGGTATCACAGATCTAACATTAGTCTGGTATATTTTCCCGAGAAGGCTTCAGTGTCATAGATGCTTTCAACTCCCGTGTACATTATATGAGAACAGGAAATTGTATATATTATGCTGTATAGTTTTATGCGAAATAAGATTTCTATGCCGCAATGTGCGTCCTCCGAATTACAGCCTCCCAATCACGCATCACGCACTGTGGGAAGGCGCAGCCGCAGGCCCGCGTTGTGATATTTTGTAGCTCACGTGCTCAAACCAGGTGGTGCTTCAGGTGCATGTGCTCATATTCACATGCTGGTTGTAAACACTGACCAAAACATTTGGAGTTTCAGAGAACGCTAATATGTTAGCACTATTTCCACACCAAGGGGAAATTTATTGAAGGGCATTGGGGTTGAACTGTCATTCAAATTGAGGGGATTTGTATCGAAAGGCAACGGAAGCCGACGTTAAAAACAATTCAACTCGAAATGGAAGCAAAATTTGACAGTTTGAGCATTCCCGGATCGTAATGTGCTTATGATATTTAAAGATCTAGCTTTGTAAGCAGGGTGCAGAGGCAGAAAAAACTAGATTCTGATCCCTTTGCTTCAAAATTAGTTGGTAGCGACCACGTCAAATGTACACCTTTCCCCATACATAATCAAATGACACTTTTTGTCCGTTAGTCTGTCATCGATTTACAAAAATTGTGCTGGGCGTTCTAAACCATATTTAAGCCACTTTTAACCCATTTACGGCCATTTTTCATGCGAGGCTCCTGAAGCAGTTTTCCTGATTTTCAATATTTTTGTCAAAAGTTGCGCTGGCTGTTCTGAGCCATAATTTAGCCTATTTCACCGGGTCCCCCGATCGGCCCAAGCAAACCGGTCCCATCCTGGCTAACCGGGTACAACGAGCGGTCCTGGCAGACCGGGTACCAGGAACGTTCCAAGCTATCCGGGTCCCCCGATCGGCCAAGGCAAATGGGGTACCACGATTGGTCCTTGCAGACCGGGTGAGCAAACCGGGTACCACGAGCGGTCCTTGCAGACCGGGTACCGGGAACGTTCCAAGTAAACCGGGTGCCTTGGATTAAACCCATGATGGGCCATGACATTAAACCGTGTTCCAGGATTGATCAAGGTCTATTTCCATCCAGCCGGGAACCCCGATTAAGCCTCAATTATTAAATTAGGTAAACCCCGGCTGAGCCACAATCAAAAGTCATTTGAATTAAACCGTGAAACGTTTAAATTGGTCTGAAATTCTTTCAAACTTCAAACGTTTCGTGATTTCTTTCAATCTCTTTTTTTTAAACCTATCCGAACTTATCCCTTTTAGTCCCCCAGTTCACTATACAAACACAACTTGGATAAACCGGGTTCCCCGACTGGACCGAGGTTTAGCCAAGGCTTTGTTCCAGCAAACCGAGTCCCCCAACCAATCTTTGATTAAATGTTTCTTACATTCGTGTTAGTTGAAACCACGAACCACGATCTGGCCGGGGTTTAGTCAAGTATCGGCTCAACCAAACCGGGTCTCCGAACTGTGTCTTATTTGGTTGGTTCTTGGTTGGAACCACGAACCACGATTGGTTTAGGATTGGACCTAGGTTGGAACAAGCGAGCCGGGTCTCCCAACTAAGTTTTGGGTTGGTTTTGAATGGGATCAATGCATCTCGATTCGCCGTGGATTGGCCCAGGGTAAAATCGTGCAAACCAGGACCCACGTAAAGCTTGAATGAATTACGGGGATAGGATCGAGCGAAGCGGGACTCTCGATCGACGGGTCTCCCAAGTAACGTTTGCTTAGTTCAGTCTTAATTGAAACCACGAACCATTATTGGTCTGGATTTGGTGCAGGGTTGGCCCAAGCAAGCCGGGTC
>KN166586.1:16400-28530 GCA_000757745.1 Steinernema scapterisci | reverse complement strand
TTTTATCAAAAAGTGGCTGAAAATATTAATTTTTAAAACGAGCTTTAGGCTATTTCATCGAACGCGAATTCAGAACAAGAGGTAAAATCCTTCAACGGACAAGAAAAAATTTACAAAAATAAGTATCAACCCAACCTGGCCAAACATAACTAAATCGGAGCGATGACGACACTCTGTACTCTCCGGGAAGATGCAAAACAAAGAACTATAAACTAAGATGTATGCGAGTAAAAAAGTATATGTTTGGAGATATTTGGAACTAATAGAACTAATGTTTGAGGAGAAATTTGTAAAACGTCGGACACCAAAAACAACAAAAGCAAGACCTTAGACCTTTTTATTCAAAATCGAATGGATCAGTTTCCTACAAAAAATAATTAAAGCAAATTTTGAGGATATTTTATTCCGAGCAAAATGAAAGCAAACTTAAATTCAAAAATTGTGAAATTCGTGGCAATTGTGGAAATTCCCATACTGAAAAATATTTAAAAAATCCCCTATTTGACACTAATAAAATAAGGAAGAGCAAAAGGGATTGTTCAAAAATTTTACTAGGCCAAATGTAACTAACTCAAATTAAAGGTGCGTTCAGGTTAGTCAACGGATTGGTGCGTCTTGTATCAAATCTGTTGACTAACCTGGCAACACCAAATTAAACTGCTAAATTTAGTCCAGAAACTTAGTCCAGAGGCGACTTCCTTCAAAAAATGGCTAAAAATATTAATAAGTTAATTGTAAAATCTAGCGAATTTTACAAGAAAAATTCAGAACAAACGATTCCAATTCAAAACCTACGTCAAATCTACGTCACCTCTTAAAAAGACATTAAATATTAAAGAGGACGTAACTATACAGCAGAAACAACAACACAGAAAGTCGGCGCTGTTTATGCGAAGATCCCGACGACGTCAACGTCCCGACACAGCGAAGGGCCACAGGAACGGCAGGCGAGGCAATAATTAACATTCGCTTTCTTTTAGTCAAAGAGGAGTCAGTCAACGCGGGTGCTGAAGGCACGGAAGAACCTCCCTGCGAGCAAGCAAGGGTCTAAAGGCACATAAACACAAACAGCGAAATGCAGTTAGCAGCAAGGAGGAATAGAAGAGGAAGGCCTGGCTTGCATGCGGGATGCTCTGATCTGATGTGGCTGGTTGGGTGTTGGGGAGCGGGGAAACGATAATATCGGCTGGAAATCTGCGGCAAGCTTGCCCCCATAACATTACAGTTGGTCTTCGACGACGACCGCCACGTCGTTGGAGCAGCAAAAGAAGAAGAGGATCAAGCCTGCACGAGGTTGGAAAAAGAGTCAAAACCAGGTTTTTTGCTTTTAAAGGTTTTTTGAGCTTAAATTTTACGATTCAAATCCGTGTTCCAAAAACGCCAATTTCAGCCCTGTTCCTCTTCAACCCCAAATCCGGCTTCTCCCTAATCCCTCACCTCTCCACGAACCTGTTCTACAATAGAAACCAAGCAGACCTGTCCACTCGACAACATTGAACAGAATCACGTAGCCAGCGTGCAATCCTAACGGGCTCTTCTCCCCGCACCGCCGCCGCCACCAGTTATCCATCCGGACCCCGGCGGCGGTCATCGCGCGCCCGGTTCGGTGACCGACCGCCGTCGCGCGACAATAAAATTTCGAGCAAAAAGTAGAACACGAAACAGGTGATGAAACATTTCAAACAGGGGAGCAATGTACACAGCCGGGCGCAACGTGCGCGCGTAGCCGCCGCGGCGGTCGAAACTCGCTAACAGATGATGCACATTTTTCGTATAGCCATCGGCGATCGGCGGACAGTGGGGGTGGCAGGGAGATGCTGATTTCAGAATGTGGGGGACTGGCGCTGAGGCGACTTATGGGAAAGGTCATTTAGGCGGGGAGGAGAACGATGATGTCGGCGAATTTGGGAAAAAATGGTTTGATGCGTCATCTGGGAAATATGCGAGGGAGTGATTAATTGGGATTGGAGGTTGGAACTTTGGGGAATTTTAGGAAATGCAGTTTTAGGGGAAATTTTGCAAACTTTGACTATGTAAGGATAGGCAGTACATATTAGAGCTAAAACTAGGATTTTGGATTATCTTAGATTAACTTAGGCCCTGAATGTGCTCTTATAACCTTCCTTGAGCGTTCTGCTTTGGATCTTCGGATTGCGTGTTCTTCTGAACCCTTCTCTCTGAACTCCAGATTTGTCCCAATCATCCTCTTTCATTCCTCCCTTCACCCCACTTCCTTGTCCACCTCCATCCACCCTAAATTCTCCCACAACCCAACTCATTGCGCAATAATAGTGGCAAGGCAACTACGAAAAGGTCATCTCAGGAGTTGCCGACACCATTCGGTGCCAAGTGCCAAGAGATTTCACAATTGCGCGCACGTCGGTGTTAAGCATGCAGACCCGACAGAGCTCAAGGTACAACTGTAAATCGGTACCAGTCGCGAGTGATCTTTCCCAATTATTCTCCGCGGTCGGCTTTTTTTAAAGGGTTGAGGTGGAGAAAGAGGGACGCACTTGGATGGCACGTGGGGGTCGGAACTCGAACGGCGGAGGACACATTTTTATGCAAATGTGGTTTGAGGTGGGATGGGGATAGGGGTCGGGAGTTTGAGGGAATGGCGACCTTGTGACTCTAAACTAAAATTTGAAACTTGAAGTCAAAAAATGGAGAGTTTGAAGGTCTTGAAGAGTGGAACATTAAGGGGAGAGCAAACTTGGAAATACTGTCTTTTGAAACCCTGAAATTGGAATAAAAACCATGAAAATTTCCATAAATATTTTTGAGGATTACAAATCTTGACTAGTGCCACAGCACCACCGCATAGAGCAAAAAACAGAGCTGGCTCAAACGCCGCAAATGTCGTCAATAGGGTGGCCGTGGAGGGAGGGAGAGCGACAATATTTTGTCGCGGCGACGGACGACACAAACAAACAACAACACGCGGTCTTTGGAGAGAGCGAGCCGAGCGAAGTAATCAATGTTGTCTCCTACGGGCACAGACCAAACAACGCGGCGAGATGTTTACTCTAGTCTTGTCTTGGACCCATACGAAACCATACGTAGTCTCTGTGGTGTTAAAAATTCTGTCTAGACGCGCGGACGGAGACAGATGGGTTCGTAATTGGAATGATCTGGAATTACGCGGGTGGCTTTCTGAAGCGGAAGTTCCAAGGGCTCAAAAGCCAAAGCCTGTTTTGAACACTTAGAATGTGTCCAAAACTGTATCATCCGTGGATTATAGGAGGATAAGTATAAATAGAACTGTCTCAGAAATTTTCAAGTGATAAACAAATACTTCGTAATCCTAAGAGTAAACGCAGGACGACCCAGAAAACCCCAGATTCCAATGTAACAAAATAGTCTCAAAGACGCGCAGGTCCATAAAACTTCGATTTGAATAAAAAACCAACCTCCAAAGGAAGGAAGCGTAGAGCTTGCAGAACCCGTAGAGTCCGTGGTGACGGTTTCAGGTCGTTCGGGAACGACAGCAGTAGATGTAGTTATACTTGACTTCCTCGTGGAGATCTTCGAGATTCCACCGCCGACGACGCCTCCGCCTACGTCACTGATGCGGTGGAGATTTTCGTTTTCCTTGGTTCGACCCGTTTTGGAACTTGTGAGAAGATGGGAATAGAAGTCGATCGGCTTGGAGCAACTAGTGCCGACCGCTCGGATCCAAGTTTTGTCTGGAATTTTGAACAAGGGTTAAATGACGTTCTGGGACAACGAGCTTTATATAATCACAGCACTAAAATGAGTCCTTGAGCGAGCGACAAAATGAGCATGAGCAAAAATAAGCGACAAAAATTGCCACATTTGCTCACCGGACTTGCTCATTTGCTCATCACACGGTTTGAAACTAACGCTTGGAATAACCGGCAGTATCCTAAATGAACGCGCAAAAAACACGATTTAGCTTAGCGGATCTTTAAGAATAAGATTAAGTAAGTCTGTTTAGTGAACAAGTTCTTAAGCACACAAAACTCAAAAAGTATCCTTGGAAAACTCTATGCATCTTATTAATTATCTACTGGGCACCAAAAAATCTAAATCTGAAACTGAAAAAATTTGGTGTTTTCTAGCATATTTAGCAAAATCGTTTGACCGTTGTTAGTCACGTCTAAAACATATAACGTATTGTAACTTTGACTTGAGCTAGAGTAGTTTCTTACCGACGCCAAAAATTATAGTTTAACTCTTAATTTATGCAACATCTCTAGGATTTATTATTAGGATGAATACAGAACGCATCAAAAAATATTACACTCTGAACTATTAAAAGCTCAATTAAAATGCAAAATTTGAAAAGACATTTCGCCACTCGTGATTGTGAACGCCAAAAAATCTACACTTTATATCTTAGTTTCGATAAAATCAAGGAAAGTTCCTAAAACCTAAAAAAGCTCAAACAACCTGATCCTTAAAAAGTACTCATTTTGAGTCGTCACCCCAATCAGCCATCAATTTTTAGGTCCACTAAAAAGTCATCAAAGTTGAAGTGTACTGAACTAAAAGGTTAGGACATATCTTCTAGCGTCAAAAATTGCCACTGCACTATCTACTGGGCACCAAAAAATCTAAATCTGAAACTGAAAAAATTTGGTTTTTTCTAGCATTTTCAGCAAAATTTTTTGACCGTTTCTAGTCACGTTAAAATCATATAACGTGTTGTAATTTTGACTTGAGCTAGAGTAATTTCTTACCGACGCCAAAAATCATAGTTTAACTTTCTAATTATGCAACACCCTTAGGTATTTTTATTGGGATAAATGCAGAACGTATTAAAAATTATTACACTTTGAACTGTTAAAAGCTTAGGTAAAATTTGAAGAGAGGATGTACACGCCAAAAAATCAACACTCAATTCTAAATTTATATTAGTTTCGATAAAATCAAAGAAAAGATAAAATCAAGAAAGCTCCACCAAACTTAAACCTAAGCTCATGCAAACCTGACCTAAAACTGAACCTAACTCAACGTCATCCCACATCCCCAACACAACACCCCGGAAACCTCCCAAAATTCCATTCGTTAAAGAGAATTCGCCCAGCACATGAAAAGACGGAACCACGTCGGCAAGTAAACTTCTCTCTCTCGCTCCTCTTCAATCAGCCGACTGCGTCCGGTGACGACAATGTTTCATCGCCGCTGCTCGCTGGCGATAACCAGCGACCACGCGAGTTGTCGGATCACCCAGGGCATGACCGTTGGAGATCAAAGGTAAATTGGTCTTGGAAATCAGGAATTAGAGCGGATGCAGGGAAGGTCTGCAAAAATCTCGGTGATCAGGAACGGACAGAGCAGCTTACTCAAAGCAAGCCATAATCAATATGTAACGGCGCTCAGGAAAACAGTATGTGACTCATCTCGGGTTCCTATATGGGTTCTTTTGCGGTTCCTGACGGATGATTCCACCAACAAAAATACCCATTTAACTAAGATTAAGCTGGTCGATCACAAAAATTACATTTTTCAAGTGTTAATAACGCACTAAAAGAAGAAAATAGAAACCGCCAAAAATTACGAATTCTAAAGCTTTAAAAGAAGCTCTCATATTCACCATCTAACGCTAAAACTCAAAATCCCGACTGAAACTATAAACAAGCCGACTCCTTAGAACCTAAAACTAGCCACCGACCCCGTCCGTACAGTTCCTAACACCCCATAAAACATTTATTGATTGTGCACCTCCGATTGAAGAAGAGATAGAGTGAAAAAACCCTTTGAAGGGAGCTGACGTCATATCCCAGTTTTTGCTGACCGATATACGCGCGCCGCCCTCCGAATTCGCACTTTTGTACCCAAACACGCCTTATGAATTCCTAATAACCATTGGCCATCTACAGAAACGATTAGTCTTGATCACGCAACAATCGACCACCCACGGAGGTGCCATCAGTAAAGGGCCTCCTGAGGGGAAGCGACATGGCGGGGAGAACATAGATCAATAGAGCGGCCAGGGAGAGGAGTCCAGCAACGCAGCCAGCAGCAGCAGGAGGAGCACGGTGTTGCAGAATGTGCTGCGGAGGGGGCGAAGAACTCGTGGCGGTGACGACCGACGACGACTGCTCTCTTCGCTCTCTGGGGTCGCCGTCGGCTGGTGCCTACGTGCTGGCAATGGCGGTGGCACCGCATCTCTCCCCGTCGTCCTTAGAGTCTCTCCTCTCTCTGTGTCTCGGGTCGGTCAATATGGAAGAGGGAGAGGATTCGACGACCGACCACTTTTTTGGGAGACAAATATTGAATGTGAAATCCATGGGAGATTTTGGGTTTTCGGGAGATGGGAATCTGGGGTTGCTGGGGTATAAGAGTGTTCGATTTTTCTGATTTTGGCTAATTTTGTCTTAACCTAAAATTTAGTTTTAGTAATTAAGGGTTTAGATCTAGCATCTCATCGTCGTCTCAGATAGATATGGCAGAGATATAGATGGAGATTAACTTGATTTACCAATTTTGAGGCACGAATACTCATCAGAAGATTCAAAAATCCATTAGTTTATGAGGTCATTGGGTCAAAATTCACTAAAGGGTCTAATCCTCCAAAGCAGTTAAGATTCAAATACGAGTTTCCGCCTGCCTGCACGAAGGGAAATATAGTTTCCAAGCCTGAGAAAGATCAAAAACACACAAAGAACACTCATAGAAAATGCTCGAATTCAATCGTTAAAAGACAGAGGCGAATGGCGACACCGAAGGCGCGTGCGCATGCGTCGTCCAACGACAACGCCAACGTCGTCGGAGAGAAGATCGCGCCCACGGGGATTTGAGCAAGGGCGAACGGGTCCTCTTGTGTGTGTATGTGTGGTGTCCCTGTGCGACAAACGAGATCCCCGTGGATCTTCGAAAGGACGATACGATAGAAAACTTCTCTTCTTCTTCCCGTCACCCCTCGTCGGGAAGGATGTGCAGGCAGCAAAAAAGCGCGCAAAAAATAGTTTAATGTGGAATGAAGGGGTGATGGGAACGACGGAGTTTGCAGGGTGGGTTGGGAGATAAAGACATAAGAAAAAAGGCTAATAAGTACCCTTAAATATGTCTTGGAAACCTATAAAATCGAACTCAGAACACTCGAAGCGATGGTGGACAAGCTTCAAAAGTCTGTTGGGGTGGGTCGGGGTTGACAACGAAGTCTTTAAATGTGGCCAAAACCTAAAGAAAGTCCTTTTACAGATCCAACGACTGACTTCCACAATACAGTCCCACCATCCCTCAGGCAAAAGCCAGAACAACACACCAAATTAAGAAGGAAGGAATCAAATGTGCGCGCGTTCGTTCACATGAGAACGACGGCGGCAAACGCCGTAAACAACGACGCGAGACGAATTCGGTGTGACTGACGCGATGGTCTGGTTTGCGCGTTCCTTGCAAACGCCAACGCCACGTGAAGGACGGTTTGCGCGCCGTCGGAGCGGAGCAGACAGACGGACGTCGCCTTTAGACGATTAAGGATTTTACGGTTAAGGGGAGAGAGAAAGAAAGAGCGAAAAAGAACGGGTTTGTTCCTGGATTTGCCCTGGCCTCAGGCTGTCTGGGGGAAGAAAGGGAAATCCGTGATTTAAATGGGTTTGAATTTTGAGTCCCGCCAAAATCTTCAGCCTTGGAACCAACAGTCTGTCCAAAAATACCTGAAATTTTTGAAAACCTGAAATTACGAAATTTCCAGCCCGACCCTAACCCATCTACCTTCCTCCTTATAAATAGACCACAAGGAATGTTGCGATTGAGCCGAAAAAACAACAAATGGGTTAATGGCTTTGGCGCAACACGCTGAACTGATCTTCGATTTGCATGACTTTCACCCGTTTGCACGCACGGACTCGGCGATTTCTGATCGAAGTCGATGCGGATTTCGGATCTTCTGATTTATTACCTCAAACGGATACGTGGAAATTCCAAGGATTTATTTCAACTTTGACAGACAATACAGATTTAAATCCCACAAGTCCATAATGCAGATCGGCTATTTGGACTCATGGGTAGTCTTGGCTGAGTTGATCTCAAAATGGTGGTTTCAGAGATACCCGAATCACAGTCGAGGAAGATGTGAAAAGACGAGTAGACACCTGATGGCTTGAATTAGAAGCTGAAAGCAAAGAGTGCTGTGATCGCCGGTGATTCAGGCTCCTATTATCTAAGACGCACGGACAGACCCTGCTCCCTCCCTCATCACCACAATATAGGTGTCAATTCACACATCCTTTATGCGCGCCCATTTTCTCCTGCATATAAACTCTTCTGTTTTTGACTTTTCCGCTGTTAACCCTTTTTCAGAGCCATGACTCGCTTACGTATGTGCGCCGTCCTCGCTTTGGCTCTGGCCTCAACCATGGCGTCTGTCCAGCTAAAGCCAAACAAAGACCCATCACCTATTTCCTGCGAGGACTGCATCCTGGACTTCAACTACATGGCCGAAATAATCGAAAAGGAAGACTTCCGTATATCTTATGAACGAGACTTGAAGCAGATGTGTGATAAGGTCGCGGACGACGAGCAAACGGTAAGCATATCTAAAGCTAATTTTGATATCTGTTTTTAAGTGCGCCGATTTCTCGAGCAGTTTCGTTGAGGCACTTCAGGATACTGTTCAGAATAAGACTTCCAAAGAGGTTAGTTACGCTTAAAGACTAATTTTTAGTCTTGACATTGTAGATTTGCCAAAATTTCGGCTTCTGCCCCATTGCGGCTTCGCGCAAGTGGATGGACCGGCTACTCACCGCGCTGCTGAACAGTCCAAAGGAAGATTGTGCCACTTGTAAATCTCAAACGGAGTTGTTCAAGACAATGTCTCACTCGGAAGTGTTCAACAAAGAGTGCAGACGTGATATCTACACCAAATGCTTTGCTGCCGCTGCTGACGAAGACACGGTTTGTGTTCCAAACCCCTAAGACCTTAAAAACAAAATTTTCTTTTAGTGTCGCACCGTGGCGCAGAGTTTGTGGATGATGCTGTACCGCGGAGTGAGGATCCACAGTTCTGAGGAGGTTTGTTCAATCTAGCTCAATGGGAAAGTTAAAGTTTTTATTACAGCTGTGCCAAATTTTTGAGGCTTGTCCCCGCAGCGTCACATCTGCTTCGTCAATCTATTAAATGGGCCTGTTATGGACAGTGAAGACCAGCTAATTTTTGCTTGTTTTTATCCTTATGGTGTTTCTTAAAGTTGTTTCTTGAGCCTAGTGTTCTTATGGGGCGTCGAATAAATGGTTACAGCACGATTAGCCAATAAGAGTATATACGCCAAAATTAGCAAACAAACCTACAGAGCTGAAAGCCAAATAGAGAAGGTAAACGAAACGGCAAAAAAACATTCGCGAAAAGAACATAAACTTCCAACATCTCCTACCGGCTTGGACTTGAACTTGACAGCTTTCTAAAACGCCGCTCAGCGGCCACATTCAGTTTCATTCTACCCAAATGGGTATCCGTGAAACCCCAAAAACTGACCCCAGAAATATATTTCGCATATCAAAAAACAGACTCTAAATCCCATAACAACAGCCCATGATGCAGATCGGCATGAGTCCTGGACAGTCCTTGTTGTGCTGACCTGAAAATTACAACAATAGGAATTTCGGGCTAAGTTTGCTTACAGTCGCTGATGCAAAGACGAACAGGATATGGAAGGCCGGCCAGACAGCCGATAACTAGGATTAAGATCTGAAACCCGGCAAATCAGATAAGTTAGGAATTGGAAGGACTTACAAAAATAGTGATAATCTTGACGAACATTCGGGAAGGAGAGCCAGGTGGATATAGGAGGACACAAGAGGAATAGGACAGATGGGTCCGTTGGCTGATGTGAGTACCCAAGGTGTAATGCGTGCAAGGAGAACTGTAACAATAAGAAGTTTAACAGAGATTAGGTTACCTTGTAGGCGCGACTGGGAGGCTCTAGGCAATGCCAACGAGACAAGTTAAGCTATGCCACGGGAAACCTAGCTTGTGCTCTTCAGCTTCAGTTCGTCCACCTTTGGGAGATCATAAGAACACAGCAGTGGACGCAAGTTCCTGTCAGCTCCGGACAAGAATGCTAAAGACTTCAATGCTTCTAACCTCAAATTCTTTTCCTACTTTCTTCGCTATTCCAGTATAGCGCGGCATGAGTGCACGGGCGATTCTGGACATCTTTGCAATAACTGTTGTGATCCTTCCCATTTAAATTGCGGTAGATCGCGGTAGACCCATCGATCCACGTCCAGGCGTTGATGTCCGCGTATTTGGTCTTGTCCTTTAGTTGAAGACCGATTTTAACGCCTTTCAAGTCCGAGCAATCAATTTTGGAGAGTTTCCAGTTGAAGCAATCAAGGGTCTTGTTTTCTAAGACGTTTACTGAAGTTAAAACTCAATTAAAATTCATAATTAGAATGTAAATCTTTAGAAATTTCTGAGGAATCACAAGATTTTGAGAATTTGAAGCTCTCAGGACCTGTTTCTGGAAAGCAGATTCCTAAACTTTGGAAACTCACTAATCGCGTCCTCTTCCGCTTTGCTCCCAATCACGGCGGCCGTTCCACCAGGCACATATGCCTTACAGCCCTCAAGGATTTTGGACGCAGGCTCGCAAAATTCGGTCTTGCTCATAAATGCAGTGTTCTGAAAATGACTCTTTAGATTCCATCTTTGGACTAAGTCAACCTACACAATACTCGATCGCGTTGAGAATGAAGAAGCACCTTGTCGCCGGCATCCCTGGGATTATGAACCATTCTGTGTTGCATCGGACTGAAATCAAATTTTGGACATGAGTTAAAAACCCAGAAAATTCTTACTTTCAGAATTTATAATGTCTTTTGCCTCAGCGTCACAGGTCGACTTGTTCCCATCCATCAAGAAATAACCGTCAAAATCCTGATCCCCTTTTTGGAAAATATGAGTAATTCCAGAATAGGCTTCACAGAACTCATCTCGCGGTCTCCACTTTATTAAGGTGGCACCGAGTTTGTCGGCTTTACGAGCGCAGTCGGACAGAGGTCCGTTGGGGTTTGATAAAACCATGTTTTGGGCAAACCGAAATGAGACTCCGGAGGGGAATTTCTTGAGAAGCAGAGTTTTGGGCGAGATCTGAAAAGTTGAATGTGGATCTGTAATTGAGGAATCTGAAGACCTGAAGACAAGAAAGGAGGAGAACAGCGATTTGGAGTTGATGCATTTTGCAACACAATGGATGTGTCCCCATGTCAGATCAAGACGTTATTGCCATAGTAGCGAAGGAAAACAAAGAGCTGTCATGGAGATACAAACGATATTGCAGTGCTCATCTTATATGATCACATAAGAATTGCATGCTCTAGATTTCTGGAAAAAGGGATCTGGTGCTCAGAATTTATTAAGTGGAGTGAACACGGAAAGTACAGGATATGGAAGACTGGATGTAGGTAAACACAAAGGAACGCAAGAGTACTCAATACAGGGATTACTTAACTCAAAAGCGCGGCTGGATAATCCAAAAGAACGCTAACAAGGTAGTTTAGATGTGCCACGGGAAACCTCGCATCAGCTCTTCAGCTTCAGTTCGTCCACCTCTGGGAGATCATAAGAACACAGCAGTGGACGCAAGTTCTGGTCGCCTCCGGTCCAGTACACTAAACGTGTCTATGCCTTTAAGCTCTCAAGTTTCTTCCCTACTCTCTTTCCCGTTCCAATACAATACGGCATGGGTACATGGTCGATTGTTGTAGTCGTTGCAATACGATTCAGTTTCTTGTAAGTTTCGGTAGGTCGCGGTAGACCCATCGATCCATGTCCAGGCGTTGATGTCCGCGTATTTGGTCTTGTCCATTAGCTGAAGACCAATTTTGACGCCACTCCAGCCCGCGCAGTCAACTTTGACGTTTTGCCAGTTCATGCAATCAAGAGTCTTGCCTTCTAGGGCGTTTACTAAAGTTAACAATTTTAAGTCCTTTCGGAACTCTCAGAATTTGGAGCTCTCAAGACTTGTTCTAAACTTTGAAAACGTACCAATCGCGTCCTCTTCCGCCTTGCTCCCAATCACGGCTGCCGTTCCACCGGACACATATTCCTTACAAGCCTCAAGGACCCTGGACATAGGCTGGCAGTAATCCGTTTTGCTCATAAACGCACTGTTCTAAAAATGAATCTTCAGGTCCCATCTTTGAACTAAGTCAACCTACG
>KN166584.1:1373-18595 GCA_000757745.1 Steinernema scapterisci | reverse complement strand
TAATCTAAACCTTGATTTGCTTTGTGATTTTTTGTGTTTTTGCGGACTGCAAGTGATAAATTCCAAGTTTACTGAGACTTGAAGATTTAAAGCCTACGTCAAAGCCAAAGCCTCCCGGGACTTGTTTCCCACCGCCGCATTGGTCATGTGAAATAGCGATGCGCAAACAAGCGTCAAACCAATGTCTCTGTGTCGCTTTTTGTTTGTTTAAAGTCACCTTTTTGGGTTTCACACTGCATCCCCCATCCCAATGACCCCAACTCCCGACCAACCCAAAGACCTCGCTTACCTTCCTTTGGACATCTGGAAGGAGATTGACGAATCTATCTTACGGTCCGATATGAAGCTCTTGTCCCAGTTTGAGAACTCTTGGAGACAATACAGACGCAGTCGCCTCAAACTCCGTCCGCGCGTTTGGGAGTCTAAGTTAATAAGAATAGATTTATCCGGTCATGAAGCGTGGCAGATAGGAATGGAGGAGCTGTCCAAGAAGACTTCGGAAGAGCTAAAAGAACTTGGATTAGATGAAGTTACTATGTGGGCTACGTGTGGTAAGGACGGTTTCGACCCTCGGTATTGTCCAGTTCTAGAGCTGGCCCTCCACTCTAACTACTTGAGCTATGCTAATTTGTGTTGTTTTGATCAATATGATGAGCAACAGCAGTTCACCGTGCTCAACGCTCTCGTGCACAGCAAATTCTTGCGCGAGGTAAATATCTTTAGGATAGACGAAAAATCAGACCGAAATGTGAAACTGTTTTTTGCCTTGATCGCAAGAAAGCAGATCAACAGTTCGATGCTGATGACCAACTTCTCTCAAGGCACCTTGACAAAGATTGAAAAGCGGATCAAGGAAAGCTTGGCGGTCAAGAGTTTCATCCAATTGCGACTTTGGGATGTCGGATTCTTTTGTGCAGATCTTGTCATCCACTACTTTGACCATCTGGTCAGTTTAACGGAAGCTCCGTCGCATATGCAGCAACTCGAGGTTGAGATAAATGACCCTTTTAAGAAGGAACTTAAGAAACTGATCAAGAATCTCTACAACCGACGTTTTGAAGAAGATCACGAAGATGGAGATCTCAAAACGAAAGTAAAAGGATACAACATCATCCACCCAAAGATGCCTGACAAGTTTATCGAGGTGCGCCTGATGAAGAAAGACCCCAAAGACGAATCCACGAAAGTCAGTATCGTCCTCTCTTCAGGTGAAGCCAGTGTTCCCGAGGAGTTCTTGTCGTATTTCTGGATTCGAAAATTCACGACTAAAAGATGAGGCAAAAGTTAATTCTGCATGGTTTCGAGCGTCCTGGAAATAAATCTGTGCTTGAATTTTCGGCATTTTTCTGGCATCGGCAGCTGCAGACATTCAGCGCTCTGTTATACATCCCACGCGCAGGTCGTCTTCTTGATCCCCAGCGCTGCCAGCGTCGTTTCAGTCGTGGTTCTCAATGTCATAAGCGATGTCATCAGCTTAAAAGCGATGCAGAACGGCCTTTTCGTGTCGCTGTTTGTCTATTTAAAGCCTGTTTTGCACATCCCAAATCATAGTCCATCATTGCAATGGAGCCAACATCCAACCGACCTAAGGATCTCGCCTACCTTCCTTTGGACATTTGGGAGGAGATCGACAAATCTATCGTACGTTCCGATATGAAGCTCTTGTCCCAGTTTGATAACTCCTGGAGGCGATACAGCCAAAATGGCTGCTATCCTCGTCTGAAACCGCGCTTCGTTGATTATGAACTAATCCACCTGGATTCAGCGGGCCAGGAATGGTGGTCGGTAGACATTGACGATCTGTCCGAAAGGGATTCTCAGAGGCAAAAACAACTTGGCTTAAACAAGGTTTCAGTGTGGCTTCCAAGTCTGCATTTCGGCGTTGAGCACTGGCCGATTCTTGAGCTAGCTTTGCAGTCGGACTTCTTGCGGCTTGTTGATATACGTTTTCTTGGTGAGTATGATGAGCAGCAACAGTTCACCATTCTCAGAGCTCTGTTACGCTGCAAGTGTTTGCACACATTAGGTCTCTTCGGAATGGACGAAAAATCAGACCGAAACGTGAAACTGTTCTTTGATGTTATTGCAAGAAAGCAAATCCACAGTTTGATGCCAAAAACCGACTTTTCTCTGGAGACGTGGAGGAAAATGGAACGAGCTATCATCGACATCACAAATGACAAGAATTTCGTGGAGCTGCGGTTTTGGGATAACGAATTCTTCTGTGAGAATTTCGTTCTGGAGTATTTCGATCATATTGCCAGTTTAACCGACTCCCCACCACATATGGTGCAGCTTGAGGTTGCTATAACCAACGCTGTCAAAACGGAGCTGAAGAACAGGATCAACAACCTGTATCATCGACGTTCAAAAGAACATCATAGAGATGGTCCTCTTAAAATGAAGGCAAAATTATACAACATCGTCCACCCGATCATTCCGGACAAGTTTATCGAGGTGCGTCTAATGAAGGAAAAGCCCGAAGACGAATTCACGAAAGTCAGTATCGTGCTGTCGTCGGGTGAAGCCAGTGTTCCTGATGAATTCTTGTCATATCATTGGATCCGAAACTTCTCCACCAAAAGTTGGAGAGGAGCGCGGTAAGAATCAGAATGGCCATGGCCCGAATCTATCCTCCAGGACGCCCCTGGACGCGTTCACGGCAAAGAAATAAAAACAAATTGAGGCTAAGCTTGCCGAAAAGCGGTTCACCTTACCAATATCGCCCATCCCTAGAACCAAGAGAAACGAGATCCCTAAATAATTAAACTGTTTATTATTCGAATATCTATACACAAACCGCAGTTATGACTTATGAGGCACAAATGAATATGGTGTCGGGAGTGGATCACAGCTGGGGCAGGCCGTGGTCCAAATGCAAAACCATAATTGAGGGACAATGGCCAAGAGCAATAAATAAGAGGCATAGGATACTAATCCCAGAGGCCAAAATATAACAACGATAAGAGAAAAAACAATTATTATACACCCGCAGTTGAAGCGTCGTTGACTAGAAGCGCGTCCTCGAGTTCGGCTTATCCGAAGTTGAACTTGAAAGAGTACCCGCCGTCGTTGCCGAAGGGATTGAAGCCGTGGAAGGGATGGCCTTGGAATGGATGTCCGCCGCCGTGTTGCGCCTCAGGGTCCAGAGGGTCTTCTCCGCGGTCGAACTTCTCGCGCTTCTCCGGGTCGCTGAGGACTTCCTTGGCCGACGCGATGTTGATGAACTTCTCTTCGGCCTTCTTCTTTTCGATTTCGTCCGAGAAGTTGTCCGGATGCCATTTCTGGGCCAGTTTCCTATAGGCCTTCATGATCTCCCGCTTGTTCGCGTTCCTGCAAGAATTTGGGAATTAGGTCGTTAATTAGCTTCCAGGCGTGTTTGCTATGCCAACGAGCCTTTCAGAAACATCGATTTTAGACGCATCATGTCTATTAACCGGAATCATGGATACCGTCTACGTGCAAAAGCTCATATTAATTAGCTTTCGTCTGTCTTCCGCACTTCCGTCTGCCAGCAGACCGGTCTATGTCTCAGGCTGATCTCATGTCTCAACTTGGAG
This sequence comes from Steinernema scapterisci, assembly GCA_000757745.1. NCBI lineage: Eukaryota > Metazoa > Nematoda > Chromadorea > Rhabditida > Steinernematidae > Steinernema > Steinernema scapterisci. The sequence goes on along the minus strand of KN166584.1, from coordinate 15,035 downwards.
ACATGTCTGCGTTGCTCCACAAGTCATTCGAAAAAGTCATTTCCTATCGCATCTTGTCCGCCAACCGGTCGGAATCATGAAAGCTGCCTACGTGCCGAAGCTCAGATCAATCCACTTCCAGCTGATTCCTCCCTAGCAACGCCGTTTCCCAACAAGATTTCCGAAAGACGAACCTCTTGACACCGAGGATCTTGTAGTAGTCCTTCTTCTTCGACTGCTTGAGTAGTCGCTGCGCCTTCTGAAGTCCTTCCTTCGCCCTCCTGGATTCTTCGTGGGCTTGAACGGCCTTCTCGTAATCCCTGACGGCGTCTTCGAACTGCTCGTTGATGATGTAGGCTTCGGCGCGTTCGATCAGCATGTCCAAGTCGTTCTCGTCGACCTTGTTAAGGACTTCGCTGCACTCGAAGATGGCTTCCGTAAGATGACCGAGCTGGAAAAAACGGCGTTTAGAAATATGTCATGAAAAAGGGAACCTACGTTAGCGTTGCACTTGCACGTATGACGGAAGACCTCCAGTTGGATATGGTCGTTGTGGACTTCGGCCTTCATGATCTGCTGGCCCTTTTCCAAGCACTCCATCCATTGCTCCTTCGAGGCGAAGTTGGCCAGGGATTCGCGCATCTTCGCGAGCTTCTTCACCTTCTTGTAATGGGGGAAGCATTGCTTGTCATCTGGATCCAGCTTCAGGCACTCGCGGACTTGCGCCAGGGAGCTTTCGACGTCGCCGACTCCGTAGTAGAGCTCGGCCATGTGGAAGAAGGCGTGCGTGCTGTCGGGAACAAGTTTCGTGATGGTCCGGATGTCGCTGATCGCCTTCTGGATGTCGCCCATCTGCTCGTGGCACTTGGCACGTTTCCTGTAGAGGTCGGCGTCCCATTGCGCGAACTGAAATACATCGAAATAGGGACGGGAAGAATAAGAATCAAAACTACTTCAATAGCCTTGGTCAGGAGATCTTCGGCCGCCTCGCAATCATGTGAGTTGTAGTAGGCTTCGGCGCTGTGTTTGTATTCTTCCGCGAGCTTCACTTGCCTCAGCTTCTCGTCGATCTCGGCGTTGGAGGGGTCAGCTTTGGCCTAAACAAACAATCTTATCGCTGTTCTCCAAAGATCAATCCACTTACCGCAGCCCAAAAATCAGCGCTGGCTTTCTTCAGCTCTCCAAGTTTCATGAAAACGGATCCTCGTTGGATGAAGGCAGCGGTGAAGTCGGGCTTCAGTTCGACGACTTTGTCCAGGTCCGGAAGGGCCGCCTTCGATTTTCCGGTGGCGAGAAGAACGGTGGCACGGCGGTAGTAGGTCTGGTAGTTTGTGGGGTCGAGTTCGATGGCAGCGTGGTAGTGCGTCAGGGCATCGGAGAATTGGCCTTTGGCTAGGAATTGTTTTCCCATTTCCAGATGCCTCTCGATTTCGGCCTTACTCGCCCACACTTAAAAGAATGGAGTCAGCACGATTTTCGCAAAGTTCCACATCCATATCCCATGTTAATTAGCCTAATAGCCTGAACCCAACCAGCCTACAGGCGAGAAGCTTCAAAAAATAAAAGCCAGAAAAAAAAAAAAAATTTTCAAAATAAAAGCCAGAAATCTCCACCGGTCGGCTTGGCTTCATTTGACCCGAAACAGAAAAGCCAACCGGTCGGAAATGAGCTAAAAGCAACCGGTCATGCAAAAGTGGAAATCCGAAAATGAATGCCCAAAATGGATCTTGTCACGTTCTCCTCATTTCCAGCGAGCACATATGGGATGACCGGTTGAAATTATGCCATAGATCAGCTGGATTAGACCCAAATTAGCCACAAAATTCCACAATTCAGGCGCACAAAACGCTTCTCATAGGTCGCTCGCCTGATCACATAATCAGAATCCAAATTTTTCGTTCAAAAAGCTGCATATATCGCCAGTAGTTTTTCCTGCTGACCCAGAAAAGTATAGCAGATTAATATGATTACCCGAAAACCCATAAAAAAGAAGGAATTCCTTACCATAGCATCCAATAGAGCAGACGAGCCATGTCCATCGAAGATACGGGCTCCGCATATCTCCAATTTAACGACCTGAAACGAAATCGCCGACGTGAATCCGGCGAAAAAAGAAGCACGAAACAGCACGAGAACGAGAGAAGAGGTGCCTTTAACCGTCGCCAGACGTAGACTTGGACGCTCGCCAACCGTTCCAACACGTCACACACGATAATTAGACGGGTCTCGGCGAGAAATGCCGGAAACGCCGACGGTTCGGTTGTCTGTTTGGCCTATGCGTAAACGACGCGAGAACAGAAGACTCATGTGCCACCATTTGGCTTCTTTTCCAGCTTCTCAAACTCAACAAATGAATAACAAAATCTACACATTACAATAATTCTAAGAGATGATCTTGCTGAACACCGACTGCTTCTTCATTTCCTGGATATTCCTGGTCGCCACGGCGCGGTCGAACTGGGCATAGGTGGGGAAGTTCGTGAGGTCCCCGTATCCTACGACGGACGGCTTCGAGACGAGCATCCTTTCGGAGACTCGCTTCAGATCTTCGGCGGTGACGCGGTCTGAAATTTGAAGGTAATTAGGGAGTGTTCACAGACAGTTCGGCCATTCTAGAAGAGCTGTTTCAGACAAGCCAAGTCTGGAAGGGTAGCTGTCAAATGTCTGGGTTACGATAAGTCACGTAGCTGAAAAGTCATTTTTGATAACGATCCGGTGAAAGGACGGCTGTGTCTGGAATCAGCTGTTGTCTGATTGTAGCCAGGGTCTAGTCTGATAAGTCAAGACATGATGCAACAATGACCGGTTGGCAATTCCGACCGGTCAACCGGCTGCTGTCTCAAATGAACTACCTCTGATTTAGGGAGACACGATACCTACGGTTTATAATCGCCTCATGTCTCTAATGTCAGCTAATTAAAGACCATATCCCAGCTATTCAATAGTATCTCGTCTAACTCACCAATCAGGTCTAGGTACTCCTGGGGCTTCCTCCTGTACCCGTGTCCGATGATCTGTCTTGCCAAATCCTCCACCATGACCGGGCGAACTTCCAAGTTCATCATCAGCTGAGACTTCAGCTGGATCTTAGCCCTCTTCAATTCTTCATCCTGGACTCCGTCCGCCAACCGGAAGAATTCATGGGCCACGATTTGGGATGTTTCACGAAGCTAAATAGGCATTTTAGAGAAAGGATTCAAGGGACAAGACTTACCAGACGTGGGTCGCTGCTGGCATGAATGCAGAAGACACCCGCATCAGCATACGAGTGGTTGTACGACGTAGCGTTGAACATGAAATGGTACCTGAAAAGAACAAAGTTATTTCATCAGCCCCGTTCTAAGCTCCACCCACTGGTTCAGCACGTCGACGTAGAGCCGAGTGTACATTCCCTTGCCGGGTCCGCCGGCGCTGAAACTGTTTCCTCCGCCCATGAGTGACTGGAGGACGCAGAAGGAGACGAAGTCGGGGTCCTTGTAGCCGCAGCTCTCGAATCCCATCACGACATGCGCCAGATTAGGATAAGCGGAAGGTCCAAGACCTTTCTCGCTCAGATCGCGCTCCACGCGAATCTCTCCGCCGGTGTACTGCGCGAGAGATTTGTCGATCTGCGGGATGTTGGGACGAAGCACGGTGGGGTCCTTGGCCCAGGTGGACGTGGTCATGTCCAGGTGCTTCTTGGAGGCTGCGACAAGGACGTCGTGGTCGACGCCGACTCCAGCGACGACCATTCTCTGGGGAGCGTGGTGCTGCTTCAGGTACGAGAACAGCCATTTCGGGCTGTTCTTAACTTCACCGTCGAGCTTGCAGTACTTCGACAAGCCGAGGGTGTTGCCTCGGAATGCGGCCTAAAATTGATTAATTTAGTTGAAGATCTTAAGCCTGTTTTGAACTTACCGTATGAATCCAGTCGGTCAAGAGCAGCTCGCAATCCGGCTTCCTGTTCAGCTCCTCGTTCTCGGCTCGGATGACTGCCGACGCGAGTTCGAACTAAACATCGAAATTAAGTTAAGTTCTAAAACCCGTAACAAACCTCTTCTGGAAGGATCAGCGGCCGGATGACCGTGTCCGAGATCATCGACATGATGTCGTCGACGCCGTTGATGTGGCAAGATGCGGCGTAGATGAAGGTGTCCTTCGTGGACTGGCAGTCGATGATGGCTCCGTGCTTCTCTAGTAGGTGGTGGCGCTCTTCGTCGGACCGGAAATTCTCGGAGGTCTAGAACAAGATCCTAAGAACTCATATTGACAGATGAACTCACCGCATATGCCAGCTTCTCAATGTAATGGCATGTTCCCTGTGGATACTCAATCTCGTATCTGGATCCACTGTCGATGGCCACTATAGAACACAAAATTAGGATCTAATCAACTCTTGTCCGCCTTACCTGCAATAGTGCAGAATTCGCCGAAGTGCGGCTCCGACGCGATCCTCAGACCGTTGTCCAAGGTGGTCATTTCACCATTGAACGGGGTGATGTCCTTGTGGTCCGTGTACTGTAGCTCCTGGAATCCAGCGAGCGGCTGATCCAGAGGCGGCATCTTCTGGAACAGCCGGTGGCTGTTGTGGACCCTGGGGCTGTTTCGGGTTAGGACTGCAGCCCCTGTCCTTAAGGCGTTTCTGAGCATTTCTGAAATGTAGCTGTTAATAAGCTACTGTCTGGAACCCGTATAGACAAACCACGACCGACCGTTCGCAAATCAAATATATCTCAACGTGAAATTCGGTTTTAAGAAATCTCACGCAGGACCCATTTTCACTTTCTATGGAAAAGGAGCGGTCGGCATTTCGCCTCATCAAGACACGAATCCGAATGTCTGGCATGTACACCATACCAGACGTAGACATCAGTTCAAGGCTAGGCACGCATAGTCTTAGACAAGCCCACAGCCGCTAACACAAAAAAGAACAATTTAAATGAAGCACCGTAAGATAAGAATGAGACAAAACCATAATATCCATCTAATCAGTCTAGACAAAGTAACAATTTATTTTCCTACAAATGGTATAACAATTCCCGTTTGTCCAACATGTTGTCGCGGAGCTTCCCACTTCGGAACATCGCAATGAAGATTTTTGTCGCCTTATCAAAGTCCCAGCGTTCGGCGTATCCGGTTCCAGACATCATCGTCTTGATCCTCAGATCTTGCGCCTTGCAGATCTCCAAAAGGACCTTTTTGATATCGTCACACGGACCGCCAGCGATTTTCAGCAAATCCACGTAGGATGTGTCGTCGTTCCTATGACATACAATTGTCTAAATCGGTTTCCAAGAGTCACAAATACCTGTTCAACCAGTAGAGCAAATAGTCCGCTACGTAATAAGGATTTGTGGCCGATTCCAGGATCAGGTCGCAGAGGGCCAGCTTCATGGTTTCCTCGACGTTCCTGGCATATGGGTTGAGGACTCCCGGAGTGTCCAGGATGTAGACTGGAGGACGGTCGAGGATTCTTACGCGGTTTTGGACTCTTGTGGTCACTCCGGGACGTGATCCTTCAACGACGGCACTGTGCTTGTGGCCAAGATTGGTCGACCGCAAGGAGTTGATTAGGGATGACTTGCCGACGTTCGGGATTCCTACCACCATCACCTGAAAACTCAGCTCATGAATAGATCCAATGAGTGTTAGCCTTACCTGATATTCAGTCTTCACAGCACGATTGAAGCGGTGGTCAGATCTTAGGCATTCCAGCATAAGGGCCTAAATGGTCATGAATTAACAGAAGTTCGAAATGACGTAAATTACCTGAAGATCTTTCAAAGACTTGGCTAGTCTTCTTTTGCAGTTGGTCCAGAGAATGTGATTGACGCCTCTGGCCTTGTAGTATTCTTCCACTGGCTCCCTGAAACGTTTCAGTTGTTAGGCGATGTATAATTAGTTGTTCAGACATTCAGCCTGTCTAGATATTTTTGAATCAGAAAGAAATGCATCTACGCACGTAGCTTTCATTTTGGCTCTTCGAACAAGGTGTGACCGACCGGTTGTGCCTCGCAGCCAATTTCACAATATCCGGTCAGACATGATGTCTCAATTGAAGAGCGTCACGTTGCTTTCATTTCTAACGAATTTATTTTTATTGACCGGTCGGAATTTCATTTCCATTTTTAAAATGAAGTCTCAAAGAACCAGATATTATACTTCTCACGTAATTTACCAAAACCCACGTTGCTCTCATTTCAACTAACCGTCGATGCTCGAACTCCTCCAAAAAAGAAAATTGCTCACCTGTACTTCTTCATGTCGATCAGATCCATCTTGTTCATCACCAAAATGTGCGGCCTCACAGCGTAGAGCTTCTGGTAGAAATCGGGATTCCGGCCGCTGATTGGAATGCGCGCATCGTGGACCTACTAACGAATCTTTCATCAACAAAACATCACAAATTCAAAGCTCACCTCGACGATCAAATCCACCGTCCTCAACTTCCCCTCCATCTTCTTCATCTGCACTCCCATATGCATCGGGAACCACGTGCGGTAGTCGAAAGCCACCGGCAGATCGAAGGACTCGCGGCATTGCAGAGGAGCCGACGAGAGCCTCCGAACACTCGATCTGATCATCTGAAATTTTATCCAAAAATCAACAAAAACAATTAACAAATCGCGCTTTTAGAAATCTTGGAATCGCGAACACGCGGGCTTCGACTTCTCGGTCACAGGGGCTTCATCAAGGAACGCCGGAGGCAGGTGCATAATCTTGACGTCGAAACTCTTTCTGTGGAGTTCGTAAACAAAATCGCAGCAGTCGAGAGTGTTCGTGGCGATGGAGTTGATCGTCGGAAGCTTGTCGACGTAGAATCGACCGTTTGCGCGATCGTTTCCAGGAATCGTTTCGCCTTCGTCGCAGGATTGAAGACGGAAAACAGCGTCGGCGATGCGCTTCACGGCCACAATGTCCTCATCCGACATCACGGAGGAATCGAAGGTGATCAGCGCCACCGCGTAGGATTTCCTCAGGAACGCTCGCAGATGGACCAGGAACGCATGGAGCTGCTCTGGATCTGTCCAGAGGGGCGAACCAATCCCGTCAATGACGATCCTGAGCAGGTTCTTGTTCTTGCCCTCCAGAGTGAACTGCTCGCCGGTGATAAGGTCGTGGAGAGCCTTCCAGCACTCCTGATACGACAAGCAGCCGGCGCTAACGGTCTTCGGAACCTTCGCCAGGTCTTCGGCGTTCAGGATCTTGCCCAGGTCGTATCGGCAGCTCTTTCCAATTCCAGAGTTGATCTGCGGCACGGTGGAGTATCTCCAGGCGATCTTCAAATCTGGGTCGTTCTGTCGCATGGAGTCGTTTTTCTTATCAGCTGATTCTTCATTTCTTTGCGGGATCTTCGACAGGAGCTCTTCGGGAAACTTCTTTGATGGAGACGCGATGTAGATGTGGTGGTTAAAAGCGGCTCCTTCGGCGACGAAGTAGCGCTGGAGGGCGAAGGAGTACGCGCGGCTTGAGGGTTCGTCGACGGCGACGATTCCGGTGTTCGGCAGGGAGCCTCCGAGAAGTTGGTCGATGGCGGAGCATCCGGTGGAGGTTTCCACTTGGCGTGTCTTCAGCGAGGTTCCTGGGATACAGGCAGGTCCGGCCAGGCCTCTTATCATGATTCTGGAATAGCTAGACACTGATTAGCACTGGGATATGGAAAGAGAGACACGGATTCAAACACGAACGTCAAGATCTGATGCAATCCTAGACAGGATGTCTAGATAAACCGTGATACTAATTAGCTGAATAGACGTCTAGCGCAAGTATGAGAGAGACGGATACGTGACAGAATCAGGTGACCTGCGACCGTGAACCGTCCGGTCATCAGGGATTGACCGGTCACGTCGGCAACGACACCTTCCAATGAGAAGCACGCACGCTAGTACCGTCTGACAGACAAACAGCACCGTCTGACAGACAAAGTGTGGATCTGCTTGGAATGGCACAAACTGAAAACGAGAGAACGACAGTTAAACTCGGCAATAGACATCTCAAAAGAAAATTAGACAGCAAATTAGCCTCCAGCAGGATGAGAGACTTGGTACGTGGTGAGCATTGACCAAATGAGCATTCCTGACAGCTTGGGCAAGGCTCAGGTTGAAGATGGACAAGCGACAGACGTCGGCAAAGGCCTTTCATCACCTTTTCTCGCCAAATTCAAACTGACCTGAATCGTAACGGTCGTTTGTTAGCGCAATCGGTTCGTCGCGAGACCCTGCTTAACGTTATATCGAACGCGGGTGAGATCTCAGCATCTACGGTACGATAGCATCCGTTTGGTTCTGTCCGCTGCCAGGCAGACGGATTCATCGAGCTTCCATCTGAAACTTGGCTTTTCGCGTATTGTCCGCATCTGGCTTCGACTCATCCCGTTCTGCTTTCAGGCTCGACAGCACGATGACGCTGCGATACCAGGAGGATCCCGGGCTTCTCCAGGCAACCGCGGTGCCTCCGCTTGATTTCCGGATGGTCGAGAAGTACTACAAGGACGCCACCGACGAAGTGAAGCACATCATAGAAGCCGAAGTCAACGTCATTTTTGAGTGCAGGTCAGTTTTCAGGATCTATGGAATGTGGGCATAGGGGATGTGGGGAGGTTTCGAGGTAGGTAAGGAGCTTTTAGATGAGCAATCTGGATCCAGCGATTCTCGGCTTCGCGTCAGTGTCCAAGCGGCGATCTTCATGTGGAACGTCGCCTGGATGTGGACACCCGTGCTGGTATGCTGGGATGGCTGTTTCAACGTCGATCAGAGTAGAAGTCTGCCCAGGCGTTTGGAAAACTGCCCGGCGACGCCCCAAGCTTCTGCGACGGATTGCGGCGATTCCCATAGCGTCAGAAGCTCTAATCGCCTCACTTCACGCTCTGGAAGTCCCGAAAAGCAAGCGCTCGAGAATCTGATCGTGGGAACAGCCGATTTCGACCGCCGGGAAGCGCATGAGCTTGGGGGGATTCGATGGTCGGGGTTCAGGACGCTGTGAACGAACGCTGCTCTAGGAAAATGCGCTATCCACGCTTGGGGAACTGAGGAATCTACAGCAGATAAAATCGACCGCTCCAATCCATCTGGGATGCCAAAAATGATGATTCTAGACCAGTTGACAGCTTGTCTCTGAGACGAATATTGCATTTGAGACAGGCGTCGTCCACGGAAATCCATTTTTGAAGCCAGCGCTTTCGTGGAGCGGTCGGAGCAGTCCGCCTCTCAGGCGATTCTTCCGAACGATCCGCTTCTCGAAATAGCCAAAAGTGATGCTTATGTGCCGTTCCCTGACGCCTAGCGTGACAAACAGACGGTCTCTTTCGTTCACGTCTAAATGTCGCCATTTCCAGATGCTGTCGCAGTCTCTTCCGATCAATCCAGGCGCTCGTTACGCACAAGAGAACCATTTGCCGCAGATTCCACGAAAACTCAGCGTTAACGTCGGAGAAGTGCGCCGAAATTGTGGAGGGCATTAGATCCATCTTTGACGGTAAAACCATTTCACTGTTTTCATATCTCATTCGGCTGTTTTCAGAAGTCCAGAAACCAAACAAGAAACGTGCATCTGGCAAGCGTGCCAATATCGTTTCCATGATTAACAAGCGCGTGGAAATGATCAAATTGGCTGTAAGTTTATAATCTCCATGCCTTGATCTGATTTTTGTCTTTTCAGAAAAACCTAGCAGTGCCGACCTTGCCAAACGTGACCAGAGGAACGCCGAACACGTTCTTCATTGACGGTTCCCAAGAAGCGTTCCGCGAAGACGAAAAGCCTTCTGGCAAAGGAAACTTGGTCGTGTTTCCGTCGATCACCACGAGCAAATGTGGCGATATGACGTTGAGAAATCGACGTCGTCCTGGAGTCGAAGTCGAGAGACCCAAGATTTTCGATAACAAAATGGTAAGCGCAGCACTTTGAATCGTTAAAATCTTATCTATACCGCAATTCAGATCTCGTTGATGAACAATGCGCAGCTCCATTACGGAACCTTCGTCGACATTGGCACCTTGACTTGCCAGAACCCCGCATGCTCCTCCACTCTTCGCCCATTTCCCTCCATCCATGCTCTGGTCTGCCACCTCCACGAGCACTCGACGCCTCTCCCCGACGGAGCCTACTTGTGCGTCGTATGCGAGCAGAAGTTTATGTCTTTCCGTAGACTTCTGCAGCATCTCGGGATCGAGCACGACTACAAGTCCCAAACTCTGGAGAAGCTGCTATCCGAAGAGAACAACAACGTCGCCTCCCCAGAAGCCGAAACCTCAATGGCGAGCGAAAGAAGCACTCCTCCATCCGGTGAAGCGTCGCCTGGGAACAAGCGCCAACGCTCTTCGTCGTCACCGTCACCCGACAATGAAATCCGGCCGGTCCGGTCCCGCAAGGCGCCCAAGTGGATGAAAGAAAACATCTACGAAACTGCGCCGGCGAAACGCAAATCGACAATGACTCCTTCAAACTCATCTTTAACCGAAGAACTCGAAGTGAGAGTCGAGAGAGATCCAGAAGCCGAGGTCGAGGAGACTCAAAGCGACATTGTGTCTCCCAGCACCGCTTCCAAAGAAGTTCTCCCACCGGACTTGGAGCGAGCCGTATCACTGCAACCTGAAGCATCTCCGAAGATATTCTGCAGACGGCAGTCGTTCGAGATTCGCGACAGAGAATCGTTCGAGATGAAAGGATCGAGAAGAAAACAGAATTTGTCGACGTTGGCGACAGATTCGGATGACGAAGGAAGGGTAAGTTCTTGTCGATGGTGACGTTTTTATCATTTTAACATAGCGGTTCCCAGGACGCTAGGAGGTAGAGTTGCCGAAAGGCTAGGCGAGCATCAGGAGCGACCGCTCTCCGTTCTCACTTCAGGTCGTAATGACCTATCTAGACACATCAAGTGGACTTCGTGTCTAGACTTGTGAAAGGACTGGTTTCCCCTGAAATGGTCAGCTTGAATGTCTTAATCCAGACAATTTCATGTCTAGACTAACAGTCTTATAACTCTTTGTGTCTCGTTTACCCCATTTTCACCTTTTCTATTGCAGATCCTGGCACTCCCGAACGGCCGTCGGCCTCCAGCTCCTACGGATCTCGAAGGAATCGGCGTCTACCTCACCGGCGAGCAACGTGATCTACTCTTCGCTGGCCTCAAAGCCAAGGACCCAACCGACCCACTATCGGAATTCCAATGCGACGTCTGCGACGCCGAATTCTCGAACCTCGAAGAAGGGCGTCCACACATCATCGGCCACATCCGAGCGATCCGCTTCCGATGCACGTTCTGCCAAGTGGGATCGTTCTTCCTGAACCCGCTTCGGAACCACCTACTCCTCGGCGCCTGCAACGCATTCAAACGCGTCCACGGAAACGCGCGTTTGTCGGAGAGAGCTGCCGACAGTTTCATCCAAGTTGTCGATTCGCGTATGCCAGGAGTTGTGAAGTTTTGCTCGGGAGAGGTGAGTAGGATACCGTAGTCAAAGAGTTTAACCTTTGTTTTCAGATTGTCAGCGACGAGTCTATAATGCCGTACCAGCCGAACGAGGAAATGGAGCGCAGGGCGCTTAGAAATCGCGACATCAGACTTCTGGGAACTATGTCGCAAGCGGAGTACAAAGCGGCGCTGCAGGAAAATTTTGAATAGAATTTGTAATTTGCCTTATTCTAACCTATAAATTTTCATTGTTTTATTTTCAAATTGGGGAAATGGATGTGTGGATTTGGTAGAAATCGCGTTTTTTGATTTCACAAAATCGCAACATTGACCTTGACGTGAACCGTTAAGTGGAACTGAATGTTGCCGTAATGAACCAAAAAAGTCAGCGGAACTCGTTTCCGCGACGTTCTCTAGGTGCATTTAAGGCTCGAGGGATCATGGGTAGAGCATCAGTCTTCGGCGGATCTACTGAAGGTAAGCCATCGTTCGTTTGAATAGTGACCCAGCTACCGTATTCCAGATGAGCGGAACCAATTTGATGGTGGGTGTCGCCACGGCCGGCAGCGGCATCGTGATCCTTTCGTGCCTCCTGATGGTCGGACACCTCTTCAACGACATCAACTCTCTCTACGATGAGGTTATGGTGGAGATGAGCGAGTACAAGGTGAGATTCGCGTTTAGAGGATACGGGAGATGATTTCATATGATTTCAGGGCATCTCCAACAGCGCCTGGAACAGGATGCAGTCCATGAAAGGAGTGATTCCCGCGGGAGCTTCTCACCGTTTCGACTTCGACGGACAGGTCTTGGGCCGCAACAAGAGAAACGCGCCTTGCCCTTGCGGACGTCGTGCCAACGCGTGCCCCGCTGGACCTCCTGGACCTCCCGGAGTCCCCGGAGAGGCTGGACACGATGGAGACAAAGGAAAGGACGGTACTCCTGGCGTTCCCGGCATCTCGATCTCTCCTGAACCCACCGACAACGGCTGCATCACCTGCCCTGCCGGAGCCCCTGGAGCTCCCGGTCCCGACGGACCTCCCGGACCCGCTGGACCTGACGGACAGCCTGGACAGGACGCCACTGAAGGAGGAGTTGGACCTGCTGGCCCTGCTGGTCCCGTTGGAGATGCCGGAGCCCCCGGAGCTCCTGGAGCCGATGGACAGCCCGGACAACCCGGAACTGACGGAGAACGCGGCAAGGGCGCCCCCGGACCCGCCGGACCTGCCGGAGCTGCTGGACCCGCCGGAGCCCCCGGAAACAACGGCGCCAACGGAAACCCTGGAGCCGAAGGTCCCGCCGGACCTCAAGGACCCGCTGGAAACCCTGGCGCTCCCGGAAGTGACGGAACCCCTGGAGCTCCCGGAGGACCTGGTGTTCCTGGCCACGACGCTGCTTACTGCCCGTGCCCTCCTCGCACCAACAAGCCTGACATTGGGACCACTGGACCGGATGGTGTGAGCGGATACAACCGTGTGGCCCGTGGAGCGAGCCGTCGCTATGAACCTAAGCTGTAAAATGTATGGTGTGCTAACATTTTCGAATAAGAATTGAAATAAACTCAATTGCAAACTTGTACTGTTTATGACTGCATTTGAAGCATCTTTCTTGGCTTGCACAGTTTCAAACAACATGAGAAGAAGTCGCTCGCAACGAACGATTTCTTTCTTATCATCTGAAACCAACATTGAACGTGTTCTTAGCCATCTTTACGGTCTCGCTGAGAAACCACAATGCTAAACGTGAAACATATAAATGAGTCGGACTTTGAAAAAGTTGCTTTCTGTAGCCGCTGCAATTGTATCAAGGAAGCTGGAGACTGTCGAAAAGTTGATTTCGGCTGTTCAGATTGTCAGAGGCGAGTCTCCAACGCCTCATAAGCCAAACAAGGAAATGGAAAGCAAGGCATCTGGTGGGAACTACGTCGCGATTAAAGCGCAAGATCGCTCTTTTGAACAGATATTGATTGAAGCCCTGGTGCTCCCGGAAGTGACGGAACATGTGGAGCTCATGGAAGACCGGGTGTTCTTGGCCACGATGCCGCTTACTGCCCGTGCCTTCCTCGCACCAACAAGCCCGACAATGGAACCACAAACCTTAATGGTGGAACCTTCCAGCGGTTTCTTTTCCCGATTTCACTTTTTCAAGACGCCGAAAGGACACAGAATCGCTCTATCTACTGTACATCTGAACTCTCGAATTGTAACGAGGAAGTGGATACTTCCGTGATAGAGGAAAGAAAAGTGTGAAACTGGTTCTCCAGACATTCTCTAGATACATTTAAGGCGCGGGCTCAT
>KN166582.1:38461-54245 GCA_000757745.1 Steinernema scapterisci | reverse complement strand
GGACACAGGTGGAAATGGGAGTTTCGAGGGCAGACCGCTGCAATGAGACATTCATTAGCACAACCCCAGACGACGTCTCCAAGAAAAACAGACACACTCAACTTCACATAGACAAATTCGCAATTTCTAGACACGTCTATCTTTCGGCATAAATCATAGATAGAACATACCTATCCCTCCGAGGCCGCTCGTGGAGCTTGCTGCGCCGAGAACTGCTGACCGGAGTTCGGGAACACTTGAGTCGGCTGAGAAGAGAGCGGCGCCTGGATGGAGAACGGCGCTTGGGTGCCAGTTGGGATTGGAGGAGGCGCGGTTCTTCCGGAGTTGCTTCCAGCGCTGTACATCGCTGGATTGTGATCTGAAATGAGAATGAACACTAGAAATCAAGGGCCGATAGCAAGGTTGCGCAAACGTCAACAAGCAATACAATGTCTCGCTGAAATGCAAATAAGAAGGCCAAAGAAAGAAAAACTCATAAAGACGTTAAGTATGGACAATTTACGTGCGTTCGAACTCTTCGTCAGGCTGAAAAAACTCTCGAAAAAACGGAGGTCCGATTCCCAGAAGCCCTGATTCACCCGTGAGATGTCGCACGTTCGATTTACGTTTCAGTTTGTTCGAGGGAAATAACCTGTGGCGTGCGTTTTTTGTGATGCTGAGGCTGAGTTGGCAAGTTCCTGACATCTGCGTTGACGTTGCGTTGGCCTTCTCCTTGCTTTGATCCTTCCCCTCCCGCCGACCTAGATTCCTAAAACTTTTAGATTTATGCGCTACTGCTGCGCATCATAAGAATGATAAATTTATACAATTTTACAGAGAAATAGCAATTTTACAGAGTTCGCGAATCACATGTTAGATGGCGCGATATAATGGATTCGCTTATCAGAGGGTTTCTTAGGGCGACGGTGCTTCCTCACGGGTTCGTCGCTTCCCGCGGCGATGCGCGAAAGAGCATCGCAGAGGATGTTCATAGTGTGCGTCGAGTCGTAGTGGCGTATCAGCGAGCCGTTCGGGAACGACTGCAGCGCCTTAACCAGGTCCTCTTGATAAGGCTGCATTTCTTCTCCCTCTTTAAAGTCCTTTATGCCAATAGCAGTGGCCCACATGGGCTTGCACTCAAGGTGGACGTGCGGGATTCTGTCGCTGAAATCGGAACATAATTAAACAAAAAGTCATGTCTATGATATTTTGGCCCCATTTTGTGTGTTGTTGCGAGTGTTCACGTGAGAAATGATTTATGCACTTAAAATGTTTATTTTCAGGTATTTTTCTACGTTAAGTCACTGGCCAAGAATCCAAGAATAACCCAGCCACGGATCCAACGATTCTATGGCTTTAAGGAGGACCCGGATGCAGTGGATTCTCGGGCGCGTTCGAAGAACTCGGCCCTTTCTGGGTGAACAGGGACGCGAAGACCCTCTACGAGAACGTGTATTCCTGGAACAATCAAGCTAATCTCCTTTTCTTCGAATCTCCCGTCGGCGTCGGATATTCGTTCATGGACGGCCTTCCCGAGTACAACAAAGCCAACGACAACCAATCGATGGCGATGAACTACAACTCGCTGAAATCCTTCTTCAAAAAGTGCGTTTCTGAATCTCAAATTGACCTTTAAACTTCGATTCCAGGTTCCCAGACTACGCGAAACGCCAATTCTTCGTCACCGGCGAGTCCTACGGAGGCGTTTATGTCCCGATGCTGGGCGCCAAAATCGTGGAAGGCATCATCTCCGGCGACTTCAACAATCCGAAATTCGGAGGAATCGCGGTGGGAAACGGCTACATGGACGTTCGAGGCCTTCAGAACGCGCTCGTTCTTTGGAGTTTCTACCACGGCCGCGTGTCCCTCGAGTAAGCGTTATCTGATTCTTGCGTTTGATGGGTTCTTTTCCAGCGATTGGGAATATATCAAATCCAACTGCTGCGGAGGAAATGCGGCGGACGCAGATTCATGTGACTTCTTCAGTAAGACGCAAACCACTAATAACTGGCTCGATTTTATCCCCAATAACGACAAATGTGGGCAGATTGTAAGCGCTTAAATATAGAATTTTTGCTAGTTCCCATGGATTCACTTTCAGCTCAAAGACGTCATCGCTCCGCCCGATTCCATGGATCAGTACAACTATTACGAAGACTGTTATGAGATCCAAGTTCTCTCCTACAAGAAAGGATCTCCCTCGCGATTCCACAAGTCCAGGCGCGAATCCGTTCTTGCCGGCAAGCCTCGTTTCCATAATACTGCCGTAAGTTCAACCTTAATCGTCATTTCTAAGAACCTTCCAGGGCCTGATCAACTATAACTCGACCGATTTTGAGTTCGGCTATCCGTGCTGGCAAGAAAAGGCCATCGCCAGGTACTTCGATCGTCCGGACGTTCAGAAGGCGTTCCACGTTGATGTGGCCAACTTGAAGCATTTCGAGGATTGCAAGTGAGTTGGATTCTGAAACTTCGAGAAGTATTTGGGCTCAATTTCAGTAACCCCATGTATGCGCAGTACAAGGTGGACGAGATCACGATGAGGCCGTTCTTCAACTACATGATCAAGCACGTAGAAGTAAGGATCTGATGAGTTCTCCACGACGTTCTGAACCCTTGAATTTCAGGAAGCGAATCTCCCCAATTTCCGGGTGCTCGTTTACAACGGCGACGTTGACACCGTATGCAATTTCCTCGGAGATGCGAAGTTCATCGACGAGATCGCGACGGAGAATAAGCTCTCGGTTAGTTTTGGAACTGGCTTGGAGATCTTGAAATTGGATGTTTAGAGCAAAGCCAGAGTTCCGTGGA
Organism: Steinernema scapterisci; assembly: GCA_000757745.1. NCBI lineage: Eukaryota > Metazoa > Nematoda > Chromadorea > Rhabditida > Steinernematidae > Steinernema > Steinernema scapterisci. The sequence continues at coordinate 51,455 of KN166582.1, read as the reverse complement.
TGTTCCGCAACAAAACCGCCGGATTTGTTCAGAAATACGGAGGATCACTGTCCATCGACGTCCTGACCGTCAAAGGAGCTGGTCACATGGTCCCAATTGACCGTCCTGGACCCGCGATGCAGATGATTAACGCTTTCATCAGGGGCAGCGATTACTCGGACACCCTGGGAGTCAATATGATCCCGACTCCGGTCCCTCTGGATCCTAAGAAGATGCCGTTCCAAGTTGGATCCGATAAGGACGACCTCGTCACTAACATTCCTGGACTGCTCTTCAACGTCAACTTCAACACCTACTCTGGATACTTGGAAGCCGGAACTTATGAGGCAAATAACGCCTTTATGCACTACATGTAGGACAGTGTTGTGGTTAGCTAATGCCTAATTTGGGCTATTTTAAGGCTAGTCGAATCGAAGAACAAGCCCGACACGGATCCAATTGTCCTGTGGCTCCAAGGAGGACCCGGATGTAGTGGATTCGCCGGAGCTTTCGAGGAGATGGGCCCGTTCTACGTGAACAAAGGCGGCCAAACGCTGTACGAGAACGTTTACTCCTGGAACAACCGCGCGAATCTGCTCTTTTTCGAATCGCCCGTCGGAGTCGGGTATTCGTTCCTTGAGAACTTTCCCGGATATGCCAAGGCCAATGACAACCAAACGATGATGCAGAACTACGAGTCGCTGAAGTCGTTCTTCAGAAAGTGAGTCAACCGGCTTATTATTCCTGGATTTTCATTCCCGTTTCAGATTCCCCAAATACGCCAACCGCCAATTCTTCATCACCGGCGAATCCTACGCTGGCGTTTACCTTCCAATGCTGGGCTCGAAGATCATGGAAGGTCTTATCAGCGGGGATTTCAAGAATCCCAACTTTGGAGGAATCGCCATTGGAAACGGCTACGTGGACATCAAGATCCTGCAAAGTTCTCTAGTCTTCTGGAGCTTCTACCACGGCCGTATCTCCCTCGAGTAAGCAATATTCTGATCTGCCTGCTTGGGAAATCCTAATTTCAGCGACTGGGAATACCTGAAGGAAAACTGCTGTGTGTCCGACACTCCCCAAGATGTGGACACATGCGACTTCTTCACCAAGACGCAAACCACAACGAACGGAATGGATTTCACTCCTCTCAACAACACCTGCGGATCTATTGTAGCTTGAATTCTTCTTTTTTCGCTCCTAATCAGTTGGATCTTTAGCTCAAGGACGTGATCAGTCCGCCCGCAAAGCAATTTGACCAGTACAATTTCTACGAGGACTGTTACAATAATCCTTCATCCGGAGATAGTTCCTCGCGATTCCATAGGTCCAAGCGGGAGTCCGTTCTTGCCGCCAAGTCCAGATACCATAACACAGCCGTAAGCTCCATTCTCCTAAGCGATTCTAAGAATTTCCCAGGGTCTCATCAACTACAACTCGACCGATTTCGAGTTCGGATATCCGTGCTGGCAAGACGCCGCAGTCAACGCTTACTTCGACCGTCCTGACGTCCAGAAAGCGTTCCACATCGATGTCGCCAATTTGAAGCATTTCACGATGTGCAAGTGAGTTGAATCTGTGACCAATTGATTCTTATTTCAGTCGTTTAGTGACCCGATCTATAATCAGTACAATGTTGACGTAAGGACCACGAAGAAGTACTTCAACTACATGATCCAGAACGTCGAGGTGATCTCGAATCTGTGTTCTTGGATCTCATCACTCTTGTTTAGAAAGCCAATCTGCCCAACTTCCGAGTGCTCGTGTACAACGGTGACGTGGACACCGTGTGCAACTTCTTGGGAGACGCTCAGTTCATCAGCCAAGTCGTGGATGATAACGGTGGATTCACGGTATGCGCTTCAATCTGATCTCCTCATCTCTCTTGCGTTTTCAGAAGTTCCAACGTGGTCCTTGGATGTTCCGCAAGAAGACTGGCGGATTCGTCCAGAACTTCCAGGGTCCCCTGAACATCGATGTCCTGACGATAAAGGGCGCTGGTCACATGGTTCCCATGGACCGCCCTGGACCCGCGATGCAGATGATCAACGCGTTCCTTGTTGGAAAGAAGTACTCGGATGAACAAGGCGTCAATATGGCTCCAACGCCAGTGCCGCTCAATGCCCAATAGGATTCTTGATTACGTGTTTTCCTGGTTATAAATTCGGAATTTCAAGAATGTTTGCCATCTGTAGAACATCTAATTTTCATGTTGAAATGGAAGCCTTTGTGGCATTCCTGAAACTCTTGAAGTAGCTGTCGGCGCACAGGATTCCTTGATCAAAGATCGGGCCTAGTAGTTCTCAATCCGGTGAGCTCGTTTTCCAAAGATCCAATTGACGCCAAATCCTTGGGAAAGAGATGAATCCGTTGCCGAAGACTGGGAAACTCAACTTTCCGGGTGGCACATTTCAGCTGGATATGCGTTCTTGTCATCAAACTGTGGCTCACAATTTCCAGCTCACTTGGCGTCAATCAATCTCATGCCAAAATCCTCCCAATTCGGCGTCGAGTCCTACGGACAGAAATCCGCCGTTTTCGAAATCAGCGAAACGCGAAGAAATTTCAAACGCAGCCGAACTTTTGAAATCTCTGCATCGCTCGAACGTCGGTCCTGCAACGAGAACCCACCCGTTACGGTATTTCCCCTATGCCTCCATCGCTTTCAGCTGTAGGCCCGCGTGTGATTTCTTCCGTTTCGAGCGATATTTGGCGCTTGTTCGCTGTTTTAGGGACGAATCTATGTCGGTTTCCGTGGAGATTTCGCGTAAAATTGAGTTGCGTTGATGTTTCGCGTCGTGTTTAGGTGCGCGTTGATGCAGTGCTACGTTTACCATTCTGTGCTCCATGTTCACGGTTTTGTGTAATTCCAGGTAGTTTATATACACTATGGCCCTCCTGGAGAAGAAGGAAAAGAAGTCGAAGAAGGGCAAGGCCAACCTGGTGTGTACCCGCGAATACACCGTCCATCTTCACCGCCGCCTCCATGGAATGTAAGTTCTTTTGCTTTTCTTTCTTTCAGCTCTTAGATCTGGGAATGTGAGGGGAGTTAGGGAGCTGTTTGAGGGTTCGGGCGCATGTGGAATGTCTGAGATGTCCAGGAATTTGGGATTAGTTTATCATTTAAGAGTTAGGGACGTATGACGCTTCTAAGATATCAATGAATTCAGTATCTGATTTCGATGTTTCAGCACCCGGAAGAAGCGCGCTCCTCGCGCCATCAAGGAGGTCCGCGCCTTCGCGCAGAAGACCATGGACACCAAGGACGTGCGCATCGACGTCCGCCTCAACAAGTACCTCTGGTCGCAGGGAGTCAAGTAAGTTCATTTCTTTCACTTAGTCTTGCCTGATCTTATATTTCCTTGACTGATCATCTCTCTTTTAGGAGCGTCCCCTTCCGTGTCCGCGTGCGCCTCGCACGTCGCCGCAACGAGGATGCTGACTCCGTCGGAGCGTTCTACACACTTGTGTCATACGTCCCGGTCACCTCCTTCAAGAAGCTCACAACCGTCAACGTGGAAACCGAAGAGTAACCCGCACGGACGCCAAATTTATTATTGTTCTTGAAATAAAATTTTGTTGTTCTTGTTTATCATGTGTTTTGGGGTTCACATTACATGGGAAATCGGTTGGGAGGAGAGGCACAAAGACAGGGAGTGGGAGCAAAGCTATGAGCAGCAGGTCGTCTTGGGAGTAGGGTAGAATAGGTGAGTCTTTGGTTCCGCATTGTTCTTCAGTTTGGATGTACGATCGCCTATACGTGCTTCGGATCATATGAAGATCAAACGGTCGACGTTGGAGCAGTCGAAGATTCGCTTTTCTTCAGCGAGCGAAGCATCAACTCTTCGGTATCGACCGACCGCTCTCCGCGAGTGCTGAATACAGATTGGATGCCAAGAGCTCCGCTGTTCATTTCAGGTCAGACTTAGTCTTCTTGTCTAGTCTGGATTGATCCTGGTCAGTGTTCACTGTGATCTCGCGCTGGACGGTTGGTCGGCGGCCTTCTCCTGCTGCCTAACGAAGTGATCCCAACGGTTCCAATTAAAAGCTTTATCACATCAACGATCTACTTGCATCTTTCTTGGCCATAAGCTGAAACAAGTGAATTTGATTCTCCCTCAAAAGTCAGCAGTCATTCCTGAAGCCCTACCTCATCCCAATCGAACCCTTTTCAGCATGTTATACCCTCCCTCTTCCCCACATAAACAACATCCCTCTCGCCTCTGGAGTGCTTCCATGGGACTCAAGCACCTCATCGACGTCCAATGGAAGCAAACAAATCAATGAACGTGAGGCAGAACAGTCATTTCATCACCACCTGAAACGCTGGCTGCATCATTGCACCGAATGAAGCCCCTCAATCCACGAGCGCATCCACACCGAAAATACATGTTCTCTCTCGAACGTGGCTGCGTCCCCTAATTGAGTGTGCCCGCGCCCCGCGGTGGCAAGTTGAGAATGTTGTTTGCACTCCTCCCAAGTCGGAGCAGAGGAAGAAGGAGGCCGATTCCGATATGAACGCGCCGGCTGGGCGCTGCGCTGCCACGTCCGACACCACAACCGAATTGTATGTTTGTATTCCATGTACAAAGGGACGGCGAAGAGAAGAGGGCGATCTGCTGCGATTTCACCCGCTTTTGCCTTTCTGCCGCCGCCGCCGCCGCGGGGAATCGGGTAACGCAATCGGGAGATTTTGCTCTGTTTTTGGCGGCTTCCGGTAGGCTGTTTTGCGCGCTTGACAGAGCCTAATATTAGGGATGTTTAGAATCAGCGCATTAGCCGCTTTTTAAGACGCGGAAATGATTCACGCGCCATTTACTTTCGACGACGATTTTTCGGGCTCGCGCATCTTTTGATCTAAAAAAGTTTCGATTTGCATTTTTCGGAAGACTGCGGAAGGGCCGCCGATGATTTATCACCTCTTCGCAAGCGTTTAATGTGTCATCTTTTATAATCGCGAAATTTTGATTGTCATATTGATCGGGGGACACGAGTTATATCTGTGAAACATAGTTTGATAGCCACTTAGAATCTCCTGATAATCGCTGCTCCCAGATGTTTCACTTCGCGGAATATTTGCTTAGGGACGCCATTGACTATTCGGACTTTGTTTGCATAGTGGCGGCAATCTTTAGAAACTAGGATTTCGAGATTTCAATTTAAGATTCTGGTATTATTAGTCAGTGCAAGTGTTCTAGCGATTAATTTAGGATGTTCTAATCCCAGCGGAATGCTTTGTTTGCTCAGACGTCGTTGGCTTCCTTTCGATGATTTACGGTGATCTCGGGAAAATCGTTTAGAAACTGCGCTTTTTGAAGTTCGTTTAGAACGCTATTCTTCTAGCCTCGTTGCAAAGCTCCGAAATTACCTTCGCCCATCTTTTGGCGCTTTTTACCTCCCTCGGCGATTAATAGGTCAAGTAGTTTTTTGCCTCCTACCGTCGATGACGACGATTGTCACCCGATAAAGACTCCCAAATCGATCGATTCTTATTTTCTTCGGTTTTGTTATCTTTGCCACGTTTGCCGCATCATCTTCAACTGTTCTGATTACAGGTAACGAAAGTTCCGCTGGAAAACGCGGACCAGCTGACCCGAAGGCTTCTCCCCCAATGCGCTGATCCAGGCGCTTATCTGCAACCCATCCCCAACCATGCGTTTCTTAGCGCTACTGCTTCTGCTACCCCTCGTGGTGGTCGCCTTCGAAGACTACAAGGCGAAGGATGTCAAGCCGAAACGGGTTCTCCAGTTTCCCACAGACGCTTCCGAGGCGCTATTGAAGACCAACGCAAATACGTCGACAGCGGCGAATGGAACCAGCGTTCCCACGGAAGCCGCTTCGGCCGAAGAAAGGAAACCGAATCTGGAGAAGACGTTCCAGATGGACCTCAACGAAGGACAGATCAGCGTTGTGAAGTCGGACGATAATGGAACGTAAGTGGAATTAATACTTTCGAAAGATCTAAATTTGACAGTTTCAGGCTGATAATCAACGAAACCGTCCTCGCTGCTCCACAGGAAACAAGCCAGAACGACCAAGAACGCGAAAAGAAGAGTTCCAGGGCCATCTTCTTCATCCTGATGGTCATCGTCGTCGCCACTCTCCTCGTCCACGTTCTCATCATCACGAAGTTCCACTACATTCCTGAGAGTTTGGCTATTGTTATCTTGGGTAAGTTCTTTTACTCCGTAGTCTTTAGCAAGACCTTCTACTCCATTTCCTTTAGGAGCTCTAATTGGCCTGACCTTGTCCTACAGCAAGCACGACTGGAAAGAAGTCGAAACCTTCAGTCCCAACTTCTTCTTCCTTGTCCTCCTGCCACCCATTATCTTCGAATCCGGCTACAATCTCCACAAAGGAAATTTCTTCTCCAACATTATCCCGATCCTCACTTTCGCCATCATCGGGACCGCGATATCCGCGTTTGTCATTGGCTTCTCGCTCTACGCTCTAGGCCAAATGCAGATCGTATATGCGCTTTCGCCCTTTGAGAGTTTCGCCTTTGGGTCGATGATCTCTGCTGTAGATCCTGTCGCCACCTTGGCTATTTTCCAAGCTTTGAAAGTACGACTTTTATCGGTTTTCGAATATTAATCACATCTTTTCAGGTGGATCCTCAGCTCTACATGCTGGTCTTCGGAGAATCCATGCTAAACGACGCCGTCGCTATCGTCTTGACCTCGACGGCTCTGGAGATGTCCGATCCTACGGTAGCCGCCAAGTTCACGACCTACGAAGCGGTCCAATACGCCTTCGGGCGCTTCTTTTCGATGTTCTTCACGTCCGCTTTTCTCGGTGCTGGAATAGGTTTCCTATCAGCCTTGGTTGGTCAATATACCCCAATTCCTAGCCTTATTTCCGATTTTCAGCTCTTCAAACACGTCGATCTGCGCAAAACTCCGTCGCTGGAATTCGCGCTTCTTCTCGTCTTTGCGTATCTTCCTTACGGACTCGCAGAGGCGTCTTCCATGTCAGGTATGTCCAAGGAATCCATTCCCTGTTAACAGCGTCGTCCCAGGTATCATGGCAATCCTCTTCTGCGCCATCACGATGTCCCAATACACCCATTTCAACATCTCGCCGATCACGCAAATCACGATGCAGCAGACGTTCAGAACGATATCGTTCGTCGCTGGTAATCACGTCGTTTCCTTATGTTTGCTCAATTCTGAAACGTTTCAGAAACATGCACGTTCGCTTATCTCGGAATGGCGCTGTTCACGATCAAACTCATTTTCCAGCCCATCTTCCTTATCGTCACGATTGTGAGTTTGGGTTACGGTACTTTGGTTGTGAATCTCCGTTTTCTCAGCTGCTCCTCTTCGTCAGCCGGGCTCTGAACATCTTCCCGCTGTCCTATCTCGTCAACCGCTGCCGATCCGAGCAGATTTCGATGAAGAACCAAGTGATCATGTGGTTCAGCGGCATGCGCGGCGCCGTCGCTTTCGCGCTCGCGCTCCACATGGAAATGGAGGACACAAGCACGAAGCGGATGCTCCTAACGACGACGCTCTTCCTGCTTCTCTTCACTATCATATTCCTTGGTGGTTCCACGCTTCCCGTAATGAAGGTATAACCTCTTCTCCCAAACTCAGTCCGTCCTACTCGTTCATTCCCTCCGTCCTCTTCCTCGCTCCTCTCCTCCGCTACCTCCTCTTCTTCCTTAATTCGCTTTCTATCTATTTCAGTACTTAAACGATTACTTCGCTTATGAGAGAAGTTCCCCCGGGAAGGCGGATTCTGGCTCAAGCGGCCAGCGGAAGCGGCGGCGTTCGAAACGCCAGCGAAGCCTTTCAGCGAAAGGACGCCCAGCGAGCGGCGGCGGACCGCAGCTCCACAACCGATCCTCATCTCCTCTGCTTCTAAGCAAGACGCAAGAGATGGTTAGGCTTGTTTACGCTTCCGTGTGTTGTGTGTTGCTTGTGCCTTGGCTTTGAATATCCGATGGTTCCTGAATTCCTGAAATTCACGTCTCAATTTAGGCTCTTTTTGACCAATCGACAGAGCACTTCACGGAATCTGAAGCCGAATACCATAGGAAACGAAGGAACAGCGGCAGGAATAACATCTTCACGCAGATCAACAACAGCATCGTCCGGCCGCTCTTCGTTAGGAAATTCACCACGAAAGTGAGTTTGGAACCCTGAAATCGCAATTTAATCAAGTTTATTCCAGGAACGAATGGAGAACCAGCAGAAATTCCGGAACCTCGCGTCGGAAGCGTTAAAGACGCCGAAATTCGACGAATTCTCCAGTTCCGATGAGCTCTTTTCGGGTACCGCGACCTATGGACAGGACAGCCATCCGTTGCTGGAAATGACTCCTTGACGACGCTCGAAGCTGGTAGAATCCACAGCAATCTAAGTCAGCGGCGTCCGCACGGGCTTTCAGCGATGCGTCACTCTCAAATGATCTTCTTGCCTTCTTTCTGTGATAGGTGTTCTTAACCCAAATTTGTAAAATCTGAAAAATTGTTAACTAACTTATAAAGTTTTATCCTATGTGTTTTTAATCCACACGGGATATTCCGTGAATTTCTCCAACCGACGGGATGGGAGAGCGACCCTCGACGCACGACCGCACATGCCAACAACTCGCTCCTCGAATGACTGCCACTTCCAGACATCCTCACAGACAGCCAAACGGTCACACTGGCTCCACGTCTCATTTGGAGTGTCTAGACAGACAGAAAGGTCACATAAGCACGTGAGACGTTTACGAGAATTCAAATGTCCCCTGAGCGACCGTAGCGGACAGTCGTGTCGTGTTCGTTCCCAGCTGCTGTCTAGAAATGCGTGAGACGGGTCAGTCGTAATTTAGGCTCTCGTGTGCATTGTCGGGAAGCGCATCGCTGCGATTTTCGAGTTTATTCGCTCTTTTTCTTCGCGTTTATCTCTAGATTTCTGTGCTCCGCGATGTTCCGTTCAATTCTTGTCTACTCCAAGCCACTATTTGCTACTTTTTACGTCAAAAATAAAAAAAAAACATGTACGCGTTGCTCATAAATTTCGTTTCTTATCGCGCTTATGGGTTATCAAAATTAAATCTTGGTCTAATTCCAGAATGCTGCTCCACGCTCCTCTCCCACAGCGTACCGCGCCCGGACAGCGTTACTCGCTGGCCCCTGGGATGCCGTGGCCCGAGCAGACGGTGTACTCTCCTCCAGCACCCGTCTCGTCTCCGGTGGCGCCTTCGCCGGTATCGCCGCACCCGATGGCGTCATCGCCCCATGCGATGGCGTCTTCGCCGCTCTCCTCGGCACCGGGACCGTTGGTGCGTCGAGGACACTTCTCGTTCTCGATGAACACCTTCACCAACAGCGCGGTGCCCCACACGCTCCCGCGGAAGTCCATCAAGTTCTCCCGCAAGGTCTTCATCGGCGGTCTTCCCGTGGACGTCCCAATGGGTAAGTCTTTTCCTTAGATTCAACAAAAATTAATCAGCTAACTTCAGACCAAATCGGGCCGATGTTTTCCCAGTTCGGCCGCGTCTTCGTCGACTGGCCGCAACGCCCGGAGCCAAGCTACAAGCGCCACAACGGGGCCTACAATCCCCAGCGCAACAGCCCAGGCTACGTCTTCCTGGTGTTCGACGAAGAGGCCAGCGTCGAGAAGCTCCTGAGCCAGTGCTACAAGGACGGCGCCAACAACAACTACATCCTGGTCAGCAGCGCGACCGTCTCCAACAAACCGGTAAGTCCTTTTATTCAAATTCTCTTAAACACACAAATATTCATAGGTCCAAGTGCGCCCTTGGTACATTCGGGACGGCGTTTACGCCCCCGACAAGCGCCAGTCGCTTGACGACCGCGCGACCGTCTTCATCGGCGGTGTCCCACGTCCCACCAAGGCGAGGGACCTCGTCCAGGTCTTCGAGCAGTACTTCGGCGATCGCTCCGTCGTCTTCTGCAGCATCGACATGGACCCCGAACTGGACTACCCCAAGGGCGCTGCTCGTGTCACGTTCCGTGACCAGCACACGATGCTGAACGCTCTCAAGCGTCACTTCGTGGATCTGCCGTACATGGGCACCCATAAAAGAGTAAGTTACTTTAGATCATTACTCACAGACTCACCTTTCTCGTATTTCCAGGTAGAGATCAAGCCGTATCTCATCGAGGAGCAGCACTGCGACCAGTGCGACGGCTTCATGTCGGGTGGACGCTGCGCTCCGTACTTCTGCCCCGACCCTCTCTGCTACCAGTACTTCTGTGAGCATTGCTGGGACTGGGTCCACTACCACGACAAGAGTGCGGAGCGCGCGAACCACATCGTCATCGTGCGCCAAGGAGAAGGAACCCGGCTCCAGTCCGAACCGCCTCACCACTTCACCATCGGAAACTACGTCCTGAAGAATAAAAGATTGTGATATGCTAATTCATTGTTGTGTATATTATGTTACCTAATTTCCCTTTTCTATGTAATCATCCTATGTTGAATATTGCGATAAATGTTTGTTTCTTACTTTTTCTACAAATTGAATAAATTGCTGAAATAGAAAAAATATTTAATTACAGATAACTTGAAACTGAAGAACTCCAATTAATCGTTTCCTCGGGATGACTTGATCGACGAACTGTCCTTGTTGGATTTTTTGTCGGAATACGACTTCTCTTCGACGGCGGTCGGCAAGTCGTTATCGGACGGAACCAGCTTGGCTTGAGGAGCTGTCGCCGACGGGCGATTCTCCACGGGTTTCGGGATCTTCAACCCAGCAGTGGAACAGTCGGACTTCGTTGCCGAGGGTTGAGTGCTGCAGGAGCCGAGCGCGGGCGATGGCTTCGGGTTTCCCTTCGCATCGATGAGGTGCTCCTGGCTATGCAGCACAGATTCGGTGTCGATGGTGCGGGCGCCCAGGGTGGTTTCGCAACTGCCTGGACGCTCGTACTTGGGCTTCGACGGGAAACCGATCTGAACCATTTTCGATTCAGGCTCAATCTGAAATTTGAAAAGTTAAAAAGATTTTGGAAAAAATTATATTTACCGTTTCATTTTCACTTGAGTTCGGTTTACCCATATCGTTGATGGCTTCCGCGGAAGCGAAAGGACAGCGAGTACGCATGAGAGGTTTCAGGGTGGACGGCCGGATCATGTCTTCAGATTTCATCGTGTTGACGGGCAGAGATGTGAAATCTGTGAGATCCTCCGCCGACGCAACCGACTGCCGAGAGAGGGGAGGCAGCGATGGAGAATCCGATCGCAGCGGCTTCTAAAATCAATGCGAATGAAACGAGATTCGAGTTTAATGTTTACAAACCGTTTCTACTGCTTTCTGGACGGGAGGTTCAGCCTTCGGTTTGTCCGCCATCGGAGCCACTCGCTTCGAGTCCACAGCCGGCGAGAACACCTTCACAGAAGTCATGGATTCTTCGTATGTCGGTGGATTCGGGTTCAAGAACGGAGCAGCATTGCCGAAGCGCTCACAATTCTTGCAAGTCTGAGGCTTCGCTTCTGAACAAAACCATTAATTCAAAAATAGGAAGGTCACACATACCCCATCCACCAGTGAAATCCATCCGCGAGATCTTCTGAGGCTTGATGTCGCTGTTTATGTTCACCAGCTTCGTCGGCTTCACGAATCCGTTCATGTCGTAGGAGATCGAAGATTCAGGAAGGGGCAATATGTAATCGGAGAATTCTTCGTCCGATTCTTCGCCGCGCTCCAGATCTCTCTTATCCTTTGCGCCCCTCGACTGGATGTAGAAGTAAAGGCCCAGGATGCAGAAGGCGACGACGAGGAGGGGGATGACGATACAAAGCATCACCATAGCCCCGGAGAAGCCGGAGTCGCTTGTTTCGGAGCTGGCAGCTGACGCGAACACGACCAACTGGCAGCTGAGAAGGAAGGCAACGCGCGAATCCAAGAGCGACCGCATCTTTCGGGGAATCGGAGGCAAATGCGCCGAGGGGCGCCGCGAGGATCCATTTAAGGACACTTTCAGACGCAGTTCCAGAAGAGTCTGAAAACGGCCTAAACGCCGCTGTTTCCGTCTGGACTCGGCGATTCTCTGCGGACATTTCCGCTCTGACCGGTCGGAGCGACGACATAAGCGAAAAGGCCAAAACAGAGAATATGCTTCGCTTCCAATTTCACGGACCTGGAATACCGTACCGTGCTTCTTGTTATGCAGGGTCTGTTGTGCGGAAGTTTACTCTCTTGATCCAGGTAATCGAGATTGCGGATTCACGAAATTGGAACGAATCAGCGAACAAACTACATGAAAAATCCAAGCCAATTTCAGCTTCTCCTTGCACAACGCCGGCGTCGACGACGAACCGACAGCATCAGCTTCCTTCTGTTTTCTTGGCGTATTTCAGTAGCCTTGTCCTGGAAGAGATTCTCATGAACATACCCAAAATGATACGCAAAACTCACGATTTTGATCTTGATATCGCGATCGTGCGGCTGAATGTTGTGCACGCTACACGCGCGACATTCCGGAAACTTCTGCTTCAGGTCGTCGATGGAAACGGGCGAACTCGCGCAAGCTTGGACGACAGAGTCCACGAAGTCAATGGATTCCCTCAGCTGGCGACGAGTGTATCCGGTCACAGAAGATATGAGCGAATCCGGATCGTAGAGGCAGAACAGCAACGCTGCCGGGATCACGCTCTGGTGCACGAATTCCAGCGATTGTGGGGCCAGTGTGCAAACGTCGAGGATCTAAAAATAGGCACGCTAATTAGGAAAACGAAGGGATGTTCTTACCCCAGCTGCACGGACAAACTCGTTCTTCAGGTAGTTCGGGATGCTGGAGGAGTTCGCGTGCTTCTCTCTGGAACCGGAAAATCCAGCCTGATCAGCGCTTTTGCGGTGGAAGCGGCTCGGCCAGGTCGCGAGGCCATGCATGGCCAAGTAAGGTGCCGGGGTATTCTGCTCGTTTCTATCCAGATTCGCTGGAAGATCTGCGGTCGTCGAGCCTTCCGTTCCGAGAAGCTGGAAGAAGATCGTCAGCCAGTGGACGGCGGTGACTGGGAAGAGGTTCCATTCGAGCTTCTGGACCATCACCGCTTCG
>KN166581.1:9873-25152 GCA_000757745.1 Steinernema scapterisci | reverse complement strand
GCCAAACCCGAATCCCATTTGGCCCATTTTTTGCCTGATCCTCTCAAGATTCTAAAGTGGATTCTGCGCCCGGATGACCTGTAAATCTCGTCCCCGTCGTTATCTTAACAGGCTTGAGAGGAGCGCTAGATTTTTCTGGGTCTCCTCGAGGAGAGAGAGGGAGGGTCGAACTCAACAACCACTTCAGCTAAGCCTCGGCGATGCTTATTTGTGAATCGCGATTTGGAATTTTTCGGGTCGAGAGCTGCCGAGGTCGAGTTTTACTAGTTCTTGTGCTAGCAATGTTTAATTGATTTTTGAGTTTTTCAGACGTTTCTTGCAACATCTCATCAAGCCTGAGTTTGGCTCCCTCAAGTATCCCTCCAGGGACAGAAACGGAGGTCTATTTATGGATGGTGCAGGCGTTGCGGTTTTGGGCCCGGAAGTTGGGTTTGTGTCAGGGATCAGGCTTGGACTCAAAGCTAAGATAAAACCTAAAAATTACTAGTAGTAAAAGTAGTCCTGTCTCCATATTTTCACGCTTTATAAAACCTGACTTCTCCTACCGTAAACCACCCATCCTCTTGCCCCAGATGACCTCTTCTCGACCTCTTTTCAGCCCCCATTCCCAATTCAAACATACTTAGGACTTATTCTTTGGCCCATTCATCACTCCCAACATGCCCAAAACCCCTTCGACATCTCCAATTCTGTCCAAAAACGTTCGAAACGCACGAAAATCAATTTCCTTAAAGTGCAACAACACTTCTAACAGCCAACAGTGGCGCTCTCGAGACGAAAACAAGACCCATTTTCTGCTTTTTAGAGGTGTGGCGCAGATGCGCGGAAGCTAATCGCGTCGGGGGAATGTTAAAAACATGTCTAATTTGCTTATTTTAATGTTGGAGGCCGAGGTTTACTAGTCGCCTCAAGGGGTATGGTAGGAGAAGTCTTGTTATGACGTGTTGAGGCGAACTTCTCAAGCGTCGTTTGATGTGGGTCTGACGTTGAGGGGTTTGGGAATAGGAGTGGCTAGATTATTCTATGCATTAGGACTGGTGAAAGTAGGCCTCGGAAGTCAGAAGCTTGGTGGATGGACAGACTGAGTCCCAAATTTCTAGTTTTCGGAGTTTGAAAGTCGATAGGTGCAACTGGTAAAAGTAGGCCTGTCGCACTAGCAAGGTCCTCAACGTCATCCTGACCTATCTATCCATCGTCCGCCCAAAAACCACACACCGGAAACTCGTTCCCATGCCCTCTCAGCCCCATCCCTAATCCCCGTTCCCCACTCTGACTCACACTTTGTACAGGCAGTCCTGTAGTGTGTCAGCGACAGTGCATCAAAGAATCATCCCGCGTCCCACTGATACGCTGCTCCTCAACCCCCGACGACAGGTCGTCGTCGTGATCGTCCCCGCACTGTGCGTCGCCGCTATTCCTATCAGTTTTGATTGGACTTTGATTTGGTCGGGGCGCGTTTTTTTGCTCTGGATATTATGTCATCTGACACGTCGTCAACATTCGATAACATCTCGCCGCCTAACGAGTCGACCGACCGGCGTGATGGGGTGGAGAGAAGGAGGCTTGGGCTTGATGGTCGGGCTGTCAGTCGACGGCTGACGTCTTGGGAAGGTCGTTCATGGACGTGTTATTGGAGGGTTATAATGTTCGTTTTGGGGGTAAACAGGCGGGTTTCTATTTTTGGGCCATAGGGTCTCCTAGAATCGTGCCAGGACCCGAATGGTTCTTGTCTGGAAGTGGTGAGAATCGGGCTTAAACTGAAGCTAATTTAAAAGCTTCTTTTAAAGTTTAAAGTTTTTGCCATTTTTTAGGCTTGGAAAAGACGGGTTCGCGTCGAGACCAAGACCATTCTTCAAACTAGACCTGAGCCTAGACTTCAAAGGTTAAAAACAGTTTCAAATTCTATGATTTTTAAGTTAATATCTACCCTAATTTTAGCAGATTTGGACCCAAAGTTGACCTAAAGCTGATTTACAGATCGTGGTGGGACCCGATTTGAATTTTTTAAGCTTAGAAAATTGCTTTGAAAATGTCAAAAATCGTGCCAAGACCAAACCCTGACTTTACCAAAGCTCGTTCAAACTGGTCTTACGTTTTGACCCAACGGCTCTTATTCCAAAATGGCCGAATTCCATCGCTTCAAGACCTGATCCATTTTCCTGAACCTGACCTAAAGCCTCTCCTCCCCTAATCTATCACCCCCAAATCCGCTGTTACGTAACGACAGACCAGATGACGCGCGCGCACACCCGATAAGATCAGTCTCCCCTTCAGGCTTCTTAAGCGTGTGCGCGCAGTTCGTTTTTCTCCTGCAAGGTCACATGTTCCCTCCTCCCCCGTCGTCGACGAAGAAGACCCGTCTCGTCTCCTCACGAAACGCGCGATTCGCCTTTTGCAGTCACGACTGCTTTCGTCCTCCTCCTCCCGCCACCGCTACTGCTGTTATTTGCCCAACACGACGGTCGTCGGAAGCCTCCACACGACCTAATGTCGCGGGCAACGTCGCCGCTGGTATCGTCGTCGTCCCCTCCCAGAGCGATCCACATCGATCGTGTAGATACACCAGCGGTGGCAGAAAAAACAAATTTTGTTTTGTCGTCAATTCTTTCCTGGTCGCTCGCGGCGGCGGCGGCGACGGCGTCCGCGACTACTTGCCCCAAGACTCAGATTTTTCGCCGCGTTTCGCAGCAATTCAATTCTTAAGAAAAATGAAGCCGAGTGATGGATGTGAGTCCGTTTTGGGGTGACGTTGGAGGAGCTCTGCTGAACCCAGCAGCGGTGGGAGACGTCACGGAAAGGCGAGTTTTCTGCAGAAGGGGAAGTTGACGCCAACGAGGCGTGGGAGCGTTTGGGACAAAATGAATGGGCGCTCTTTGCTTCGGGTTAATGCGTGTGTGGGAGATTCCCAGGGTTGTGTGGAGTTTGAGGGGGGTTTAGGGGTTCTTGTGGAGTCTTGTTGCGGATTTGGTCTCTAGGTCTACCTTTACTAAAACTCATACTTGCTTCACCCCCTTTTCATGACTTCCGTCCCAAGGTCTCCAATTAACCGCCGTTCTGAACCGATCAAAGTGAACTGGAACGGAACGCGTCTCCTCGTTGCTACCTAACACCGAGGTGAGATTCCAGCTGCTGCTGCTATGAGATCGAACCGGTTCTTCTACTTCGCTGAACGGGTCTGGCTTTGAACCTCTGTTTTCCCTTGGCGGGGGATCATGAATTTTTTATGCCGATTTATGGCTTGAAAACACGTTAAAAATTGGGTTTTTGGGATAAGCGTTAAAGTTTAGATTCAGGAAGTTGTGTTAAAGAAGCTTGGGGGTCTAAGATCAGTCGATAGTGATCGATCACTGGAGCTTTCGGGGTCATCGGAAGGTAGAAGAAGCCGGAAATGACGTTTTGAGATCTTCAACTTCTAAGGTTTTTACGGAATGGGGTCTGTTTAAATCGCTTCAAGACCCATCCAACCTACCAGCTTCCTCTACAGTACCCCAAATCACCTGACTTAGATCCTCATCCCAACCCCACTTGTTTCAACCTCGCTAAGAATCTCTCATGCGCCAGGTAAATTGGTTTGTCCGCGCGCGTGCGCGCGTGCTTCCTCCGAGTTGTCAATATTTGCTCAAGATAGTCACCTCAGAACCGCTAAGCTGCCGCTCCCTGACGGCGGCCGGCGCCACCGCCCATTGATTCCCGTCGTGGCCAAAGCGAAGATAATTGCGCTGTGCGCAATTATCCTCCTGCGCGGCACACTCACATGTGCACACCTAGAAGCGGTGTGCTCGGCGTTTTAGGGTCTGTCTTGGGTGTACTTTGTCGCCTGGGTGGGTAGACGCTGGGCTCGCTGGCGTTGTTTTCGTGGTTTTGTCTTTTTGTGGAACGGTCGAGGGTCCAGGAGCTCTACAAATCGAACAAAATGTTGTGTTTTGGTGCAGGCTAGATTCGTAAAAGTCATCTCCAAGTGTTGGGATTGAGCGCGCCTACCGCGTAGCCAGTTTCCCCTGTCTCAGCCTAGCTACTACACCGCTATAACTGTCCTTTTCCGCATGGCCGAATCTCAGCTGGCGTTGTCTCCTCCGGGTTACGGTAATATATTGTGCCGCGTTGCTGTTTACGTCGTTCCCTGGCCGCAGATTTTTGTTATTCTTACTCGGTTTGGGATGGACGCGCGGGATAAAGTTGTGGAAAGAGGAGTTTAATAGGCGTTGTTTAAGGATATGGGTGCAGGCCGTGGCAGGACCCATCCGCTTCTTAACATCAATTGATCTGCCTGAAAATTCCAAAATCGATCACCCCATTTGCGCATCATTAATTCCAGCGTTTTCGCGAAAATTCTCCGGCGATCGTTCTCTTCCAGCCGCGTAGTTTCTGAGTGTGTACAGTCCTATCCACCGTCGTGTTCTGCTTACCGTGCGACGGCGGCGGTATCTCTCAAAGCTACATTTTGTTTGCCTTCGGCCGCCGCGGATCTCATTTGTGTGTTTTGGGATACGGAATCTGGGACGCGTAAACATGGTTTTTGTGGGGTTCTGAAAACGGGATTTGAGGCATTGGGAAAAGTAGGATCTTCTGAATATTTAACGACCTTTACCCTTAGTATGACGTGGTCTCATTTTAGCAATTTCCCTCACGAGAACTATTGTGAAACCCGCTCCTCCTACACACATTCAAAACTGCCGCTCGACGACAAATGTTATCACTGCTGCGCGTGACTCATCGCGTCGCTTTCGCGCTGGTTCTTCCGCCGCTGACGAGATGCTCGGTGACCATTCTTCTCACTTTCCTATTCATTGCGTTCCTAACTGCCGATTTTAATGGTGGTTTAGGGTCCGTTTGGGGTCTATCTTAAGGTGTAGAAGGCTGGGGACTACTTTTACTAACTGTTAATTTTTTGGTTTTGAGTTTTAAGATTGACGGCCAAGTCGCGAGGAGTCGATTGAGTACAAACATGCCGGACCGGACATTCATATACGCCAGTTTTCGAGAATTAGTAAAAGTCATCCCGGGTCCATTATTAGGTCTTTTGACCACTTTTCACAAGTGCGAATTTCGGAATTTTTAGTTCTTGTTTTTGGCTTGAAAATGTGACCCAAACAGCAATATTTGGCTTAACCATAAACACCAGTAAAAGTCATCCCCGTCTGTTATTCTCCCCTTGCTCCTATTTACCCAATTTTCAGATTTCTAAGAAGTGTTTGCCTGCATTTATCGCTGACTCCAAGTACACACCGCTTAGGCAATAACAACTATTTGTCTACTTGTTTATGTCCATTAGTAAAAGTCAGACCTTCTCTGTTTTCACGCGGCAGCCGCCAATCATGACCTCGCCACCCATAGCTACCGTAACCTTAATAAAGCCTTACTCTACTCGCCTAACTCTCCAATCTCCGCTGTCTTGTCTTCCTCCTTCTAATGACGCAAGAATTAGCCAAGAATTCCACCGCGCGACAATGTACACGTTTCTATGGAAACTCTTAAACGCGAGTTCTCCTCCCCTCTCGCTCGCCTCGCGAACGCGTTATCCTATCCTCCCTCCCGTCAGCCGACTCCGCTCATTCGACGCCTCGTTTCAGACCAAGCAGGTTCTCCATCATCAACATGGTCTTGGCGATGCCAAAACGCGCGTCTCGGGCGAACCGCGAAGCCCAGTACCGGATCGGAATGGCCGATCTGGGTATGGATTCGTTGTGGGACCCGGAGGCCTCGAAGTACCAGTGCCTCTGCCGTATGGTTCATGTCGCCCGGGCGTCGCTCTACATCGCCTACGCTCAGATGTTCATCTGCTTCGTTTTCTCGCTCTTCTTCAGCTATTATTACTTGATGGTGAGTAGTGAGGATGTGGTAAAAGTAGTCCTAAGCTCAATCTTGATTTCAGGCCATCAGCGGACACATCTCAGCGGAGCACTGGATCAACCAATACACCGCTCGGTTCATCTGTAAGTCTTAGCCTTGAGTTTAGCCCTTTAGGGCCTATTCTAAGCCAAAGGGGTCCATATCTCTTCCCCTTAGGAACCCGATCCCTTGTTTTCAACTTAAGATCCCACGCACTAATTACGCCGTGTGCTTAGGCAAACAAAGGATACTGTAAGCAGCTATAATTGGAACCTTGGGACTTTAGCTCTAAGAACGCCGAGATTGAGGGATTAGAGATTGTGACGTCCCGGAGTTGCGACGTGACTTGGGGCCGAGGAAAGCCCTAATTATAGATTCTCGGGAGATTTGGTCAAAAGATGAGGGGTTGGATTAGGGATGATGGGTAGAGGGAAGCAGTTTTTGAGGAACAGGGTCAGTAAAAGTAGTCCTGAAGCATCAAAAGCTTAAAATACGACTTAAGAATTCTAATTTTAGCCAACCTCCTCTTCGCGATCGCCCTCCAACTGGCGTTCATCGTCGTCATGATCCACGGAATCCGCACCGAACGTCGCTCGCTCCTTCTCCCCTACCTGGTCTTCTCCTCGATCGCCATCTTCATCGGAATCGCCCAACTCATCAACGACTTCTTTGGAATCATGCGCATGAGCACCGTCTACGACCGTGAGATGAAGCAGGCCTATAACCAGTGAGTTCTTATCTTGATCCTTAAGCCCATAATCTACCCTAAAAGTGACCCAAAAGCCTTAAGAATCAGAGATCTTCGGCAATCTCTCATCCCCCTTCTTTCAGCCAATTCATCGTCCACGTCATCGGAACCATGATCCACCTCTGGTGCCTGTCGGTCGTCTGGCGCTGCTACGGCTACTTCGGAGACAAGAAGGTCGCGCGTCAAATCGGCGAACAGCTGACCGCCACCCACGTCGCGTTCCAGTACCCGGACCTCTCCAACGGCTACGTCGCCATGTGCCAGCCTCCTCCCTACGCTGATACCGTTCTCTCCGCCGGAGCCGCCGCCGTCATCCCCGACGCGTCGATTGGAGGTGGCGAGGTTGGAGACAAGCAGCCTCTTACTCTTCAGCAACAGAAGTAAGAATCCGTCTCTGAGTGAAGCCTATACGAACGTACGAGGTTTCCAAGAAGTCAGCTTTTAAGTGTATTTGTCTCCTTTGTGTGTGTATCCTAAGCGATCTGATCTAATCCTTACTTTAATCCACGTGAATCTGTGTCTCTGGACTGTATAGTTACCGTACCCCTCTCTTATCTCCCTCCCCCTCGATAAGGTAGCCTGCTACCGTAATCCACGGTTAGCTCCTACCGTAATCCCCTCTCGATGTGTGTGTGCGTGAGTGTTTCTCTCCTCTCGGGTTCATGATTTCCATGTACAATAGACAAATCTGTTCTCTTCTTTGTTAGACCAGACCCCAAATTCTGTCGTCTGAGTTTTACCAAAATCCTTTTTAGCGTCTACGTCTCATTTGTATCTCTTCTGAAACACATCTCTTGTCTTCCTGTGAGCGATCTGGAACAAGTAATAAAATGTTGTGTTGTGGATGAGTTTTACTGGTTTTCCAAAAGGCCCTAAAAGTCCCCAAAAGCCCACGTTGAACCCCAAACGGTGGCCGACTTGGACGGTGGCGGATGGCCCTGTGACCTGCATGGAAGACGGTAGCCAAGTCAGCGAGAGTAGATCCGTAGGCTACCACCCCAAAGCCTCAAGGAACGAAGTCGAGATCGTCGGTATTTCGCGGTCCTCTGGATCAGTCTGTGCTTATCTGCAGATTCTCGGTCCTCTGCTCCTACCAGTCGGCCGTCCTTCGTCGCACTCGCCTTCCGCTGGGAGTCTGGGGATGAAGCAAAAAGGTCTCCACTTTTAAACGGTTTATTCTCCTCAAACTATCACAGAATGACAAGTCTGTACCGGATCCAAAGCTTGTACTCGTTCTCGGCGTTCTGGCTGCGCAGGATGAGGAGGTCATTGGGATCTTCCAGCGCTCAATAAGTCGCCTTAGGTTGATGCTTGCGTTGTTTGTGGGAGTGACTTGCGCGACAATGTCAGTCAACTCCGTCATCATTCCGATTGGTGCCTTCGTTATCGCCACAAGGAGCTTCGTTTTTCCCGTTCCGGCCCCGGCTTGTAGCTGCATGAGGTCGCAGAGCAGAATGATGAAGAACTCGCCTGCAGCCTTCTGTTCGCTGTTCAGTTTGTCAAACGCGCTGCGCTGTTCGGCGGCTTCCGGCGCTTTACGTGGTACTCCGACTTCTTCTGAAGTCCCAAGAGTTTCCGCAGGAAGTCAAGAGGTTCAAGAGGCAGTTTCCCAGCTTCTGCAGGCTAGTTCCAACAGTCGTTTTCATCCTCGGAGGACATTAGACAAAACCCGTCATCTTCAGTGCGCCTGAAATGTAAGACAACTAATCCTGAAGCTCACAGATATTGAAACTTACATTTCATTGCAAACAGGTCTCTTGTAGATTGACTCATCGGGTTCAAAGCGGACTCAACCCTGTAAACAAGCACGCGAATCTTCAAGTTTATCAACTCAGTCAAACGTTAACTCAAAACTGACATAAAAAATCGACAGCGCATCTTAAACACGCCTCAACCAAACAGCCTTGGCCTTTCGTCCGAGAGCCAACCTATCAAGCATCTAGCTAAACTCAAACGGAAGTCTTCGAAAAGCCCAAAATCAATCAGAATGCGGAAGGACAGAAAATGGCGGCGCGCCGTCGTAAAACACCAAAACATAGTTGGCAGCGTCGGTGCAGGCGCGTGAGTGTAAACGCGCCAAAGCCTATTTTGTTGATCTTTGCGGCGCTCCGGAAGGTCGAAGCACTTATCCCTTGGAAGCGAAACAAGCGCCAAAACGTCTCCAAAACTGCAACCTGCTAGATAAAGTGTGACTCAAAGTGCTAAAACTCCAACTCGTCCCCAAACCCTACCTCATGCCCTATCTCAGATCCCCAATCGATTCCATCCCATGTCCCTCGTCGACCGCGCCACTTGCGCGTTCTGCGTTGACTGGCTCATCTCTGCTGATACCGATATCAACATTACCAACTGTGGCCACGTCTCCCACCCTTCATGTCTCACCCGATGGAAGGACGAGACCAGAAACAGCCGTCTCAACTGTAACCAAAAGCTCACCCAAGTCAGCAAAGTCTTCTTAATCTCAGCTCTGTGCGACCGTTTGTCTGTTCTCTGTATAAAAGCCGGTGTGCTGGTCAGATTTCATCGCAGATAGCCATCACCGACACTCTAATTAGCATCTCGTTTCTGCCCAAAACAGGCTTTTTCAGAACTGATCCAAGAGCAACTCTCCTTTCTGACCCAAACCCATAAATACCGATGTCAGTCACACTCGACCGTCCCATCTGTGCAATCTGTAGAGTTCCTCTGGTCCACCTAGTTAGGCTGAGCCTGAGTCAATCGCAGAACAGAGCGATGCTGCATCCGGCGTTAACCAGAAAAGGCATTACTACAAGCCTAAATCCGGTCTATTCATAGCCTAAATCAGCAGAGATTCGAGCTTTCAATTCAAGCCCACAGCTTCCCAATGTCAACCACCTCCAACCGTCCCATCTGCTCTATCTGTGCCAGCACTCTCTTCTCTCCATCATCTCAAATCAACGTCACCAACTGTGGCCATCTCTTCCACGCTCCCTGCCTTAGCCGCTGGAGGAACGTAGCCAGGAACAGCTGTCCGTACTGTAACCAACGACTTCGACAGGTCATTAAGGTCTACCCAACCACGGATTCTGACGAAGAGTTCGATGATGTAGAGTTTCCAACACCTGCCCCCAGGCCAGAAACGTACGTTTCTTGGTTCTCCAACTGTCTGTCGGACATCTATCAAAGCGGAAAGTCCTTCCTAAGGAAGACTTACCAAACTGTGAGGAATTCTTCGATTTGCAAATTCGAGAAGTTCTTCTATGAAGTGTATGATTGTATGTATGAATTGTATGACTCACGATGGCCAGAGAACTTTGCGTCTTTTGTTCTGTTTGGTCTAATGTGCTGTTTTGTTTGTGTTTTCGCCATGTTCTCAATCATCATTTGAGTGTAAAGGGTCTTTGGCAAGTCTGGCAGCCTTCGGCGACTTCCTAAGGTCTTGTGCAGCTTGAAAATAAACGTGGTTATATCTTTGAAGAAGCTCATATTATGAGCAGAGCAGTTCTTAGGCCCATAAGACGACCTAAGACTTATGGCATTCAAGTGTACAGGCTTCACTAAACAGTGACCGCGCCCAAGACGGTGACCGAGCCCGGACTGACCTCGAAAACGATGGCTAAACCGAGAAATGCTGGACGGGCTTGTGGCCAACATGATAGAAGGTGGCCAAGCCAACCAATCTTGGCCGGTCCACTGCCTGGCTCCAGCTTGGCTTGATTGACTTGGTCACCGGTTTGGCCAAGTTGCTCAGGCTTAGGCTCAGAAACATTGACATGCTGAGAAATGACTGCCTAGCACCTTTTCCTGCTTTCCTGAGCAGGCTTTGTGAGACATCCAAGTGTGAACACATGTGTGAAACCCACTCTTTCGAGTCCTCATTTGAGCACATTCCATCACAAGCCTTCTCCTCGCGTTACCTACGTCTATGCCCCCCACCTACGACCGCCCCATCTGCACCATCTGTGCTGAATGGCTTATCTCCCCAGAATCGAACCTTTACGCTACCAACTGCGGTCACGTCTTCCACGCTGAATGTCTGACTCGGTGGAAAGACCGAAATAGAGTTAACTGCCCCAACTGTAATCAAGTTCTCGTTCCTGTCAGCAAGATCTACTTATCCACGGCGCTCTGTGAGCAGTCTTACTTTGAAGCTGTACTCCCATTTCTTCAAAAAGCCTGGGTTATTCTTAAATGTGTCCTTATGGTTTTGCTGTTGTATCTCTACGGAGCTTTGGGTTCTATTGTTATCTCTATTTTTGGGATCATGTACGTTCTTCAAGTAATCTTAAGGAAGGTGATTCATGTGGGTCTGTCCATAGACTACTTGGGTCTAGCGAATATGATACTTGAGTTTATAAGTCCTGTGGGGACTTTGATTCTTGATTTTATCGAGTTTGGTATTCCGGCGACTTTGAGGTTTTTGGAATATGCGGCGAGTAAGTTTGTCGATTACTTGGAGATCTGTTTGGAGATTCTGGTGAAGTTTATAGAAATCGCTTGGTAGTGGAGCCTAAGTTGAAGGCCAGATTTGGGAGTGAAGTGAGAAGAGAAGACATTTCATGATTTCCGCAATTTTATTGAGATTCGAAATAAAGTGAAGTGATGATTTGTGGAGAACTGGCATAGAAACGTGGCGCTGCAGGACGGAACCCGTGGTGATCTTTTGACTGATAGGCTAGCCGGCTACCCAGAGCGTCATACGATCAAAGCGTGAAAGGGGCACCAAGGCATCACTGTCTTCCCTCCTCAATTCCTATAATACCGCGCAATTTTACCCTCTTTCACTTTATCCCAATCTCAGCCATGTTCACCATCGACCGCGCTACCTGCGCCACCTACTACTGCACGATATAGGCTTCCAGCCATCACCTCATTTGGGTCTTGGCACATCTTCCGTTAAGCAATTCTAGATTGTGTCATAAGATGTGTCAACCACACATTTGCCTTGCTTCGACTAACACATGAGATCTGCTCTGATAGGCATCCATACTGATCCACTCGTCCATTCTGATCAAATCACGAGGCCCAAATGTCGTCATCTCACAGCGCTATCTGTCCAATCTGCTCTGGCTCGCTAATAAAGCCAGGGATCGGCGTCACTGTCAACACTTGTAACCATGTATTCCACGCGGACTGCCACGACAAGCTCCAGAACAAAGAAGGAAGCGTTTGTCCTTGTTGCCAGCGTGAGATCAATTCTGGCTATGTGGCATATCCGACCACGGTTCCATGTGACCAAGTCGACGTTGTGGCGGCTGAGCTGGAAAGCGCTTATAAGGTGATTGGGAGCTTGAAGAAGAAAGTTGAGGAGCTGGAGGACAAGATGAAAACTGTGCTGGACTGTCAGGAACGTGGGCAAGCCAAGACGAGATTTCCTATCGTCGCACAATCCTCATCGAATGAGGACGCCTACATGTTCTGTGCTTTAGTGGTGTTTCTTCTTGTATTGATGGACTTCTTTTCATAAGGAGACCTTCAGGTCTGTAACTGTCATTGAGCTAATAAATTCTCTATCTTTTGGGGTCCTCTTTTCAAGCGATGCCTGTTCAAAACAACTCCAAGACATCGCTTTTGTCCATCTTTCAAACATATAAGCCAAGCCAAGACAAGAAATCCCAGCAACCAAAACCCAAATCCACCGACCTTCCCATGTCCACCTTCGACCGCGCCACCTGCCCTATCTGCTCCGACTGGCTTATTCGCCCCAACACCCCAAACGTAGCCGTCTCCTGCGGCCACACGTTCCACGAAGAATGCCATCGGCAGTGGGTCGGGCAGGGCCAAACTGTATGTCCTTGCTGCCGTTCTGAGATGGGTACGCCCATACCCGTCTTCCTATCCACGAACTCATTCGGCCAGTCCGAGTGTCAAGCTGAGCTTGAAAACGCTTACAAGACTATTGGTGTGATGGAAAAGCAGATCAAGGATCAACAACCTCAACCCACGCCCATCAACCGGCCGTCCCAATCTTCAAGTCAGGGCCCGCGAACTGAGGTGGGTCAAAACCTAGACCGCAATCTTCGAGTTCCAGAGATTCGTGATCGTCATGAAGACAACAATGAAGAAAAATGTTTTTGTGATTGCCTCAAATTTGTATGCGGAATAATTTTGATTTTGTTGCTGCTTTTTATCGATAAAGTCAACGGTAGTTAAAGATGAAAATAAAGCTGAGCTGGGGATCTCGCGGTGCCTTAAAAGGGACATTTAGAATGCTAGCCTTACCTTGCTTTGGGTCTTAGAACATTGTCCTTGAGACCAAATTGTGTCAAAAGAAGTGTCAAGCACACATTCCGCCTCGCTTTGACCTACATGAGAATCTCAGAACCCACATCCAAAGACCTCTCCATGTCCACCTTCGACCGCGCCACATGCTCCATCTGTTCTGACTGGCTAATCCGTCCCAACACCCCGAACGTAGCCGTCTTCTGTGGCCACACGTTCCACAAAGAATGCCATCGTCAATGGGTCCGTCAAGGCCACACTGGATGCCCGTGTTGCCGTTCTGAGATGGGTACGCCCATGCCCGTCTTTCTGTCCACGAGTGCGTTCGGCCAGTCTGAGTGCCAAGCAGAGCTTGACAACGCTTACAAGACTATTGGAGTTCTGGAAAAACGGATCAAGAAGCTGCAAGCTCAATCGGTGTCCAGCATTCGATCTTTCCTGTCGCTAGGTGAGAATCCGCTAAGCCAAAATGCTGGAACTGGCGCTTCAAGTGAAGCGGATCCCGACCGAGATTTAAGCGAAGACGGCTCCTTAACCGACGCCGAGAACCCAGTCATAGCAGCAGCGCCTGGTCGTGCAGATCCGTCAGCCGTAGAAACTGGAACCCATGATGTCAACCAAACGTTTCGGGATCTGGACCGGGTGATAGATGAAAACGAGCAAGAAATTCGAAGGCTGATGCAAGAGTCCGAAAACCGCCGAAACGCAGTTCGAGATCTTTTGCAGGCGTCAGTGGAACGCAGCGGTCAGTCTTCTGAAGACGTGCTTCAGGCGCTACGTGATGTCATGATGCGTGATTACCTGATGCGTGATTATGAAAAGTACTTGCAGAAACGTTGTATTTGTTTGACTGTCATAATTGTCATTGTTTCTTCTATTGCCATATTTCTGTTTTGTAAGTTGGTTTTTGGATTTCAAACATCAATAAAGCTCAACTGCAACACATCGCTTCAATCTAAGCTCCATACAAATAAGCCCCGAATAACCCATAACCGAATCCACCGACCTCTCCTTCGACCGCGCCACTTGGTCCATCAGCCTGTGGCCACACGTTCCACCAAGACTGTCTTCGTACCTCGGTCCGTCATGGGCACATTTGATGCTCTTGTTGCCGTTCTCAGATGACCGCGACGTTGTCCATTTTCCTGTCCTCAGGTTCGTTCGACCAGTCCGATTGCCAAGCAGAGCTGGAAACCGCCTAAAAGACTATCGGTGTTTTGGAAAAGCAGGTCAAGCGATTTACGACAGCGTATTCAGCTTTCAAGAAAAAGCCTGAATTTTAGGCTGCAAGGCAGACTATCGACGAGACTACGAGACTATCTACGCTTTGGAAAAGCGTGACTCGCAGCAGCGTGTGTAGCTTTGAAGAGAAGGCCCTGATTTAAGGCTGCAAGGCAGAATGCCCAAAACCGACATGGTAGAAACACTCGGCTGTCTCAAGAATCTAGAGGCCGAATCCAGTTGTCCAGCGCAGTAAAGCGGGGTATTCGTCCGTTACAGTCTCCAAGCCGCAATGCCGAAAATAGAATCATCGACCAATCTAAAGATTCTGATGCCGGAAATAGAGGTTTTATGGCATTTCCGTGTTTATTGCCATCTTCTATTGCGTTTGATAAAAAATTAACAAATTAAAGTTCCGAATTCGAACCCGCGACCTTTAGACTGGCGGCCAAAGTCACTACCGACTATGCCACACGAGCATATCATCTTGAGTCTTACAACGTGCTCACCTTCTAAAACTTCAAAAGCCGACAAAATCTCTGGCGAACGAATTTTAAAGTCCAAAAGTTCAAAAACCAATATTTACCCGAAAACTGTCTCCCCTCAGTCTCCACTATGTACTTCCCCCAACACTGTGTAACAGCCGAGTTCTCGCCCGCCGCCAGATCGATTGGGATTAGAGGACACCCCCATCATCCGATGATCGATTCGACCGATAATAACGTCGACAAAAACGAGGCGATCGCGCGTGGCGCTAGACGAGAAAACGAACATCGGCGGCGCAGGCGGAGGAGGAGAACGTTCCCTCTCAAGTTTTGAGGTTCGTTCGTATCTTATCGTCCTCATATGTTTCTCATAGAGATCAAGATTTGATTTACTGAATTGCGCTTAGGGTTCTAAGACTCATTTATCCTTAGTTCCGGGGGTGTTTTTGTTGAGCCATGTGTTAGGGGCATGCTTAGGAGAGTTCCTCAGCTGTTTGAAAGTTTTTAGGTCATTTTGGTGGTGTTGCAGGGAAGGATTTAGAGTCATGGTTGGGTCATTGGGATCGCGGTCGGGAACATAACTGGTTGGCAGTTATGGGTTATGTCAGTAACTTGTTCTTGCGGTGAGTCATTTTGGGTGTTTGTTATCTAACAGTTGTACCGGGCTAGGATGCTGGGATTTGACTTTCAAGGAGCGGGATTTCAGGTTAGAATCTAGCCTTCAAAGTCTCAAGCCTGACTGGTGTGATATCACCAGCTTCAAGACCCATTTTTGCCCTTTTCCCCAAAACTCACCATCGTCGGTATGGGCTT
>KN166577.1:0-21080 GCA_000757745.1 Steinernema scapterisci | reverse complement strand
CCCCATATAATAAAATCAAACGGACGGGTATGTTTGTGTGTATGTTCGGATGTCCGCCGTTTTTCGCATTGCTCAAATCAGCTTTTGAAAAAACGTCTTTCTCGCGGATTCGAACCTACGACCTTCGAACTACCAGTCTTCATGCTTTGCCACTATGCCATCCAGACACTCAGTTTTGGGATATACGAACTGCTCTATGCTGTAGCCACTTCAGTAAATGCTTAGGTTGGTGAAAAACGCGCTCTACTCCGAGTGCAAGGATTAATGAAAAACGCGCTATAATCCAAGATCTCTTAATTCTTTAAACTTGAGCTTTTGTGCACATGATTTGCTGGAGAGTAAAAAACAACGCGAGAGTAAGTCGCGCTGGGCGTTAATACCCGAATAGCACCGAATCCGTGCAGGCGAGATTCCGGAAGATCTTGGTTGACTTGCCCAAGTATCGCTATGAAGTGAGCGGGGTTTAGGGTTCCTTTGTCTAAGCATGATCTTGGCTTTCAGAACGTCGTCAACGGAATTACCAACCGATCTGAGAAGGCCATCGACTCCTATCACGAGCAGAAGTGGAACTTGTCCGAACTGGAACAAACCATTCAAGAGTTCTTGGGTGTCGACTACGCAGATCCGACGTGAGTCGCTCATCCAATACAGCTCTAAATCAGGCGAGTCCAGAGAGAACTACGGTATTCTGATTCTGTCTCCAACCTCCAAAGTCCTCTCCTACCAGTTCTTGGCCGCCAACGACTCTTCCTGTCTCCCGAAGACCCATTTCTTCCATTACCGGAACTTCTCCGGATTCGTCCACAGAGAACGAGTTGACGACCCCCGAGTCCAGATCAACCGCAGCGCGTTCTTAGACCACCACAAAGAACTCAAATCATACAAATCAACGCCACGACCACGGGAACAGTGTTCGTGGAGGTGGACTCCCAATCCGCGTCCCGCGTGGCGGAGAACCTCAGGAAGATCCACGAATTCTCGTTTGTTTCCGTGTTTGTCTGTGAAGGCGCCTGCGACATCCTCACCTTCGGTCTTCGGAACGTTTCGACGACTTTGGAACTGGAAACCAGGAAGATCTTCCTCAAAAAGATGGAGTATGAGGTCGTCGCTTTGTTCGGGTTGTAAGCATCCACTCCTATAACAAAAGTTTCCAAGATTAGCATAAACACACCCTGTAATTCACTTGAAGCATGGAAATCTTTCGACCAACGCTGTTGTACTTCGTGAATTCCTTCTCGATCTGCTGCGCCAGGTCTTGAACTGGGACGACGATCATCTGCGGTTGTTGTGCTCAGATCGGCGCTCAGATCGCGACATCCCTCGGAGGCAGAACGGGGGTTCAGTTGGCCTCAATCAACGCCGTAGGCAAAGCCGCGGACAGCACAGGAAACCACAACGTCTGTAGACGTCAACGAGGTCTTCGCGACGGCCGATGGCATTCTTGATTGCAGCCAGATTTGATTCGGTCAGTTCTGGGGCGTATTAGGCATCGAGAGGTGACCCTGAAACGTGTTTTGTTCGGTAGGCCGGCAATTTGAGGTCGTTTGGGCCCTTCTGTCCACGTGCATAAAGACCACAAGAACGAGTCAATAATACAAATTTATCATTTCTAAACTTTTCCACTCTCCACAGCTCATTATTACTTATACACAGCCTACAGGAGAAATAAATATAAATGTACAAAACGAAATAAAAGACTTCAGCTTAACCATTGACGCGGTCGTCGATGTTCTCCGGCATCACGTACGTGATGTCATCCCAAGGATGACGATAGAGACCCTGTTCCATGCGGGACTGGTCGAGGTAATGGCCTAGAAACGGGACGATTTAAGATATCGAGGAGCTTGCGGACTTACCGATGAATCCCATTGATCTTCCGAGGACGAAGAGTCCGTTGAGGGCTCCGATCTTGATCGTTTGCTGCGCCTCCTCACGGGTGAACATTCCCGAATTACGGAGGATGTCGACGAAAATTACGCCGATGGCGCCATCAACGTTCAGGATCAGGTTCGGCTTCTTGGCGGTCGTCACCTCTTCGACCTTCAGGGCGTAGTCCAGGAGCGGCGTTTCCTGCTTGAAGACTTCGCGATCCAGGGCGAACTTCTTCAGAATCTCGACGCGCTTGTCCGGGTTGTTGATCTGAAATTTACTCGTTAGAACAATCCTGAACATTGCAAATCTTACCGATTTCACCCGGTGTCCGATTCCCATGATTAGCGATCCCTTCTTGCGCTGTTCGTTGACGAACCGCTGAGGCTCCCAGCCGTTGTCCACGGCCTCGCTGAACTGCTTGGCAGCTCCATCCAGGGCGCCTCCGAAACGATCTCCGATCGTCAGGAGTCCGGAAACCAGGGAGGAGATCAGATCCTTTCCTGCTCGCGCGCACACAATGGTGTTGTGAGCACCGCTGACAGCGGGTCCGTGGTCAGCCGTTAGGATCAGGCAAAGTTCGATGAACTTGTTTGCGTAGTCCGGAAGGGCCTTCTGGAACCACAGCAAACCCAGGACGCCTCCAACTCCGAGTCCACGTTCCAGGACACGGGAGATCGGGAATCCAGCGTACATCAGCTCTTCGCCTCGTTCGTCGCAGATCGACGTCATGAACGACGCGGGCTTGCGGATGAGGCCGAGTTCCCGCGCCCAAGCGTAGTCCATGGGAACCGCTGGAGGCGGAGATTCGGGCTGAGGAACGATCTTGCCTTCATTCACCAGCTGCTCGTAGACCTGCTTGATGGATTTGTCCAGGTCGTCGAAGGAAGCAGGGACGATGGCACCGGCTTCCTTGAGGGCTGCGTTCTTCGATGAGGCAGTTTCTGCCTTGGCGTTGGCGGAAGCGCCGGCGTGCCCGAACTGGACTTCTGAGGTGATGTGGTCGGCGCAGGTTCCGATGCACCAGGCGACAATGGGCTTCGTGATTCGCTTCTTCTTGAGAGCGTCGACGATCTTGTACTCTTCGTCTCCGCCGACTTCTCCGAGCATGACCATCATTTGGACCCTAGAACGAAGAAGTTAAAGCTGAAACTCCCAATATTAAGCTTACTTAGGATCATGCTCGTATCGGAGCAGATGGTCGATGTAGGTGGATCCTGGGTAGCGATCTCCACCGATGGCGACTCCTTGGTAAACTCCGTTCGTGTTCTGGGAGATGATGTTGTTGAGCTCGTTGGACATTCCTCCGGAACGGGAGACGTAGGCGACACTGAAAAAATCGGATGTCAAATTAGCCAGATAAGTCTCGGTTTCAAATATGGATTAGCCTGGCACTCTCCGCCCTCAAAAGGCTCTGTCTACAAGGCAGGTTTGGTTTGTCACGTAAACTTCATTTCCAGAAAATCCCCCACATGGATCGGTTGGAATTTAAACCCACAAGTATCCCATTTACAGACACTGCGTGTCTGACTTGGACCTCATTTCGATATAACAAACGGCCGTGATCTGTCTAGATATAACCGACCGATAACTAACAAGACTCAAAAAGCCTGTCTACAAGGCAGTTCGGGCTTGTCACGTACACCTCATTTTGATCATAAAGTGGTCGAGTCGAGCGGTCGGAATCACCAAACAGACAGATACTCAATCTTGTGTCTGTCCGGAACATCATTCCGATGTTTCCGTTCCCAGTGACCGGTCGTTTTTGTCTCAATTAAACTGTCTAGACTAAACCGACCAAAAACCAGCAAATATTAAACAAAATAAAACCTATTTTACAGTGTGTATCAAAAAAAAGGGATCCGCCAGACAGGAGCCGGCACCCGTCGTCTGGGAACTGGAGGATGTCTGAAACCAGTCATTTCAAGCGATCGCGCCGAGAACGACCGGTCGGTTTCCCATACAAATGACGCTCCTCGGCCGCTTAAAATGGTTGGTTTCAGACATCCTCCGGTTCCCAGACGACGGGTGCCTGCTCCTGTCTGGCGGATCCCTTTTTTTTTGATACACACTGTAGATGACGTATCTACATGTCTAGACAAAAAAGTCTCACCTTCCAGGTCGATAGAGCTTCGAGGCAATGATGTTGTCCATCATTCCTCCGGTGTTTCCGATCTTGAAACATCCGGGCTTGATTCCTCCAACGGTAGCCGGGCCAATAATGGTGACGCCCTTCTCGTTGGCAGCCTTGATGATCTTCCTCGTCTGGTTCTCGGGAACTCCTTCGGCGATGATGGCGATCACCTTCAGCTGCTTGAACTCGAGCGCCTCCATGACCGTCTCGTAGACAGACCGGAGCGAAGCGAACGTGACCAAGACGGTCGCGTCGAGGTGCTGGTCGAACGCCTTCTTCATGTTACGGTACGCCGGGACGAAGATTTCCTTGTGGCCAAAGTAGAACTTCTGCTTGTGATCGCCGGTGAACGGGTAGGTCGACGCGACAACCGAGGGCGTCTCACGGCCGCACACGAAGTCAAAGTCCAGCATTCCTTGGACGGCCTTCACTTGCTGGCCCCAGACGATGGCCTTCGTCTGCTTGTCGAAGAGCCTGTTGACCTGCGTGACATGGCCGTCGAACTCCAGCGTGGTTGGAGACGACGGGGTCATGGCTGGTTCGTCCTGGGCTGTGGGAACGTTGACGGCAGGTGCTGATGGGACTGTTCCGCCGGTCTGAAAATGTGAAAATCAGTCATGCTTGTCTACAGATTTGCCCATGTTCCCGTATAACAGAGTCTACAAGAGATAGTCTAGTTGGCAAAATGCACGTATCTTCCAACCGGTCACCAAATCCTCAAATCCAAAATGGAGTTTTCCGTAGACAACCTCTGTCTAGCTATCCTCCAGACGTCTGAAGTGGCATCTTTGAACCGGTCAACAACTCTACTGCCAAAAGGAGTGCATAGACAGTCTGAATCTGAACTGTCTAACGCCTCTTCAGACATCAATTATGGTGGCCGACTTCATTTTCTCAACTTCGCGTTTCCCCGACCGGTCACTTGTTTCCAATATCCCAAAATGATGTCGCCAGACGCGACAGTAGACACGCTTGATGCCTACGTGCGTTTCACAAGATTTCCCCAAAAGAGTTACTTACATTGCGCTCAGGGAACAGCAAGAACTGTCCCGTGGTGCTCGGAGCGGCCGGAGGCGTCGGAAGCTCGCGCAACTTCATTGCATGGCCGACAATTCCCGTCATGTGCGTTTCAGGTCCGAACACATGGATCGGAATGTCGATCTTCTGGGAGAGGTCCTTCATCTTGCGGAGACCCTCTTGGTAATTGGGTCCTCCGCGGCGCACGTAGATCGTGATGTTGTGCGTCTTTACTTGCTCACGGAACTCTTCCAGAGCTCGGACGATTCCCTAAATCACGGAATAAGCATCTTTGAGGAATATGAAATTCGTTACCTTGAATGTCATTGCCACATTCGTGAAGTTGGCGATCGATCCTCCGATGATGAGGACTTTTCCGTCCTTGCGCACGGGTCCTTCGGTCATCATCTTCAGGATCGTCTTGGCGTACTCGTACGTCTGGGACTCGCTTGGGTCGCCAGAGTATTCGCCATAGTTGGCGAGCTCCTTGGCTCCTCCAAGGTCGCAGATTGTGTCGCTGAAAAACATCTTAGAATTTTTGATCGAATTTATAATCCTTACGTGAAGACCACCGACGATCCTCCGCCAGCGACCATGGTCCAGATCGATCCTTCGCGGTTCAGGATCGTGAGCTTCAGAGACGCTCCGGTTTTCGCGTCCATTTCGGCGATCTTCTTTTCTTCTGCGCACAAGTCGCGGCCGAACGGAGCTGGGAATACCATGGGATGACCATCACGGGTCTTCCACAGCTCGTGGCACAGGAAGAGTGCGGTCTCGTCGAGCTTCGCGGCGAGGTCCAGGATGTAGATCTTGTTGTTCACCACGACGAGGGGATTGATCTCGAGGTAGGTGAAGTAGTTTTCCCGGTAGATCTTGTAGAGCTTCTGGATGAAGTCTTTGATCCTGAAATACGACAATCAGTTGAATAGGTCTATGAAGGGCGGTCGGGTTTTAATAGTACATGAGGTTTAGCCTAGACACGAATATGGAACTGTCTAGAATTGGTTAGAAAGATCATTCGGACAGTACAACGAAAATCGATCGGTCGGTTCGTCTGTATAGACTAACATCGTCTAGAATCGCTGAAGTGGTTCATTCGAACTGATCGGAAGATACCTGACCGTTCGGTTCGTAATGAATTCTAGACTTCAGCTGTCTACCAGACGGTCGAAACAGCTGTCAAAACTCATTTTGACCCTTCAGCTCACAACAGATCGGTCGGAATTCATTTGAACCGATCGACAGACATCTGACCGGTCGGTTTAAGGCTCCATTCTAGACTGCAACTGTCTACTAGACAACCAAAATCTCGTAATCCATTTTGACTTTTCGACTCTGGAAAATTCTCTGGAAAACTTACTTCTCCTTTCCATCCGGAAGCGGTCCAACCAAGTTGTTCAGCTGCGCCTCGGTGATAACGGGGTCCTCCTTGATCTGGACCGGCATCGACAGCGAGCGAGCCTTGGAGTCGACGTCGCCGATTTCGACGCCTCCACGCTCGTAGAAGAGGATGACGTCCTCATTCCGCTTGCTGAAGATGGCGACGTAGAGTTCGTCGGCGTCCGTGTGCGCGACGAATGGTTCGACGATGAACTGCGTCAGGCGCCCTTCGGTCTTGTCGATCTAAACACAACTTTCAATCTCTTTGATTTCAGTTAATTAACGTACCTTCACTGGTTGTCCCTTCTTGGCATGGAACCATTGCTGAACTTCATCGGCGCTGCCAATCTTGACGAGGCCGTGCTTCCCGCGTCGTTTGATCAGCTGGTCGGGCTTGATAACGGCCTTCTGCAAACAGAAATCCATAAAAACAAGCGCTGAAATATCGATTCTCACCTGAGTCTTGATCCAATCGCAGCCTTGGGAAACTTCCTGGAAACTCTGGCCATCGGCGATCGGGAACGCCGTCGGCTTGTCGACGTAAGCGGCATCGGCGAAGTGCCGATAGAGCAACTCTTTGCCCGTGTACTCGCTCACAGCCTTGGCTGACATTTCCTGAAATCACTTTTTCGATTTAGTGCGATTCTGGTTGTACTAATAACACGATTCGCGCACGCGCAACCACAAAATAGACCTTCAAGAACTTCCTAAAAGGCACGTATTGAGGCGCCAACCGAACATAGTCACAAACGCGAACCACATACGCACATCACCGCTCCATTTTTCGTCATCTCGCGCAAAGATCCCATCAACTCGCCAACAAAAAGAGTACGCCACAAATACTGCCGACATCTGGGACAACCTCTGAGGGCAGTCGGGCAGCCGAGAGGGCGCTCGCTGTTGTTCACAGGGAGGCTGTGCAAATAAAGGTACCACGAAGCGATGATTAAGCGATAAGGCGCGGAGATTGCGAGTAAGAAAACCGTGTCGCAAGAGGTTATATAACGTCCTAGGGACACACGATAAGCACGCTTCACACCACCAGGTGATCGCGAAACGGGAAAACACGCGATTGGATGATGGAAGCCCTCCTAAGGAGACCGCGAATCAGGCGATGGTGATCACAGCGGCCACACCTCTTCCTTTTACTTCGAAAACAACGTTCGCTCCAAAAACGCAACCTTGAAGGGTGTAGCCATTCTGCAAACTTCGGTCGTCCGGGGTCGTGTTTGTCCCTGAAAACGGAAATGTAAATAAGAACCAGAAAATATAAACACGTACACGCAAATCACGCGAGTTCATCACAAATCATCACGTAAACAACCACATGTTACACTCAAAACACAGCGCGCGTTGTTTGGCTTCATGAACACGAGATTATTTGCACTTCGAATATTGGAAAACACACAAAAAAGAGCGAAATGGGCGAATGTTTATGCCGCCGTCGCTAACCCAAACGAACATCATCGCGTGGCCTTGAACTGGATGGAGCGAATTACGAGTTGATCGTCCAAAAGGTCACTTTTCGGCGCTTGTCCACATTATGCGGTGATCTTCCCTCTGTTCAATAGATCAAACGGTTCTGGATCCGGTGATCTCTGAAATTACAAAAAAAATCACGCCAATTTAAACGAGATTTTAGACCCAAAACACGGCATAAAATGACCTAAACACTAATTAGCCTCGTGAGACAGATCGCAAGCGTCCGATAGTCACGTAGGCATCGAAAACAAGTCTGCAAAACGCGCAAAAAATTCATCATTTTCGATCACGAAATGCAAGCGAGCTGGTTGGAATTTCGCAACTTTGAAGGGCGCGACCAAAACACGTCTAGACACAAAACTGAGCATGCCTAAAACCCAAAAACGCGTCATTTTAGGTGAACAAAATTATGCTGACTGGTGGGAATTTTCGAGTGGCCAATTGGCACGTACACGAAGTCTAGACAACCCTCAATTTGGATGGCAAAAGGTCGGTTTTTAGCATCGAAACCTGTCTGCAAGAAGCGGCACGAAATCCATCATTTTCGATCCCTAAACGCAAGCGACCCGGTCGGAATTTCGCAACATTGAAACGCACTTTTGACACACGTCTAATAGACACGAAAGCTGATAAAATCGACATGTCTGGAACCAAAAAACACCATAAAAAAACGCTTCATTTTACGTGATCCAAATGATGCTGACCGGTGGGAATCTTCAAATGGCCGATCGTCACGCACGCGAAGTCTAGACAACCCTCATTTTAGAAGAGACAAAATTGAACACACCGGTCGGTTTTAGGCATCGAAACTCTCTGTCTAGACCCTCCCTATCACCAACAATAGACGTCTAAAAATACGCGCTTATCTGTCACCAATTTAAGCAATTACGACCCCGAAAATAGCGATTTCCAAGCACGAGCACAACTCCAAAATAATTCCAAACCGGCGACGCATAAAACGTGAGTCTTCAAATGTCGAATCGCACACATCGCCGCCGATTTCTGACGCGAAAACACTCCCTGCGGGACAAAAACAAACGAGCGGCATCTTGCAAATTCGGCCAATTTATCGCTCTTGGGCACGCGATTTTCCGCTCCTCTCGCGTCCAAAATCGTGTTCAAATCCGTGCTTCTTCTCCTCCACTTAGAACCGCGGTGCATCCACGTCGCTTCGGCGTTGGCGCCACGTTTTGTTCACATGAACACCCTGAAATGGCGAAATGAGAGACATGTGAAACGGCTGATGGCAGCAAGGTAAACGCGAAGGAAGAATCGATTGCAGCACGAAAATATAAACAAAAACGCGAAGAAATGTGGCGAGAGGAGAAGAAGAAGAAGAAGAAGTGAAGAGGAAGAGAGGCTGCTAACTAGCCCAGAAACAACCCGTCGTCGTCACTCACTCGGATGGGCGCGCGCGTAAACGAGTGTGGGAAGAAGAATCTGAGGAGAAAGACGAAAATGACGACGACCGAAGGCGGAGAAGGAGGCCTTCTCCGGCACAACGAAATTCGATTCGCCGCCTGGGAATTTGCTTTATTTTTCTCCGCTACATTTGGTATGCAAGTTTTAGGGTGTGTCGCTCTCCCGCTAGCGCACGTCGATGCCGTTTTTGACGTCGTCGCCCACAGCAAAACGGAGGAACGGAAACAGAAAATTTGATTTTTGCAAAACGGATTCCTCGCGGGAATCACGTGAGGCAACGACGGCGAAGACGTTGCCGGAAACGCCGATAGAGAGGTCGAGGGTCGCTGCGGCGGCATGGCTCCAAACTCCGCAAATCGACCCTAAGCGACCCCGAACAAACTCGCCGCTGAGATTGCGGTTTGCGGCCTACAAATGGCGTGATTGTGAAGAAGTTACGGTCAAGGCCGACGTCACCGACAGAGGGGAGGAAGAAACCTGAGGTTTTTGGCGACTACGCGCCTGACAACGACGGCGCTGGAGAAGAAGGAGAACATTGTACAACACGCCGGGGGACGCCGGGCTTATCGCTTTGCGAAATCGATTTGCGCAACCGCACGAAAAACGTAGATTTCTGTGGCGATGGCTGGACAGATTACGGCGGCAGCACGAAACTGCCACGGACAGCGCGGGGCTACATTGTGGTGTTGTTATGGTGTTGCTCTTTGTTGGATTGAAGCTCGGGGATGTTGTGAAATAGTTTGGTGTTGTGAAAGGCTGGAAATGTTGCGAAACATCGGCTAGATCTTTGTCGAATTCCTGACGTCGTTTTCGGGACTTTTTTGAAGGAATTTCGTGCCTGAAACGGAAGAAAACAACAAAGAACAAAGAGGAAATGGCTTCCGCAAAAGAACAAAAACAATCGCCCCCTAAGGGATTCGAACCCTTGGCCGTTAGATTAAAAGTCTAACGCTCTACCGGCTGAGCTAAAGGGGCTCTGCCGCTCTTCGCATGGGAACTGATTATCCCATGGGAGCGCCGCTTCTCTTTCCCATGATGTGCTCTGTTTGTGTCGTTTCTGTGCATCCTTTCGACAACAAAATGAACAAATAATGTTTCTGCACATGAAAGACATCACAATTTAAGAAAAAGTCCAATTCCCCATGTCGTGCTCGAACGTGTCTCCGGTAAGAGGCTTCGTTGGTGGCATGATGGTCATCGGAGGCCGGTAGTCGTAGAGCGATGGAGCTTGCGTGATGATGAGGATTGTTCCTGTGATGTTGACGACCGTGAAGACCATGAGCATGAGACGGTCGATGACCATGGCCACGTAGGACCAGTCTTCGGAGACCTGAATAGGCATAGGTGGTCATAGGGTGAAGACGGGTTACGGTAGCCTACCTTGCCTTCCTTATTCTGAGCCCTGAAGTGATCCGAGATGAACGCCACATTGTCGATCATGCGCCGGATAAGATCCGGATGCATCCCACGAAGCTGCGCGAGTTGGGATAAACGCATCTGGCCGTCGACCATCTGAGCCACGGAGAGGAAATAGGGACTCGCTCTCCGGGAATTCGTGCCTCCAACAGAGAAGGCCATGTCGGAAAGCGAGCTACTGTCGTCCGAAGCTCCGTCGTCTTCTGGTGGCTTAATGCACAAAATGCGTGGGAGACGTTTCAGGAAGATGTGGTGCATCCAGGCCGGCATTGGGTGGACAGTTCCATCCCTTCGGTAGTAGTTCAGGGTGACGACCGAGAGGAGGATAGAAGCCGAGACCAGGAACATGGTGAAGAGGAGGTATTTCCCGATGAGAGGGATGACCAAGGAGGTCGGAGGGATGAGTTCAATCAGGACCAGGTAGAACACGGTCAGGGTGACGAGGATGGAGATCGCGAAGGTGACTTTGTGCTCACAAGCTGGGATGTAGAACACAAATGTGGTCAGAATCGCTAAAAATAAGATCTCAAAATTACGCATTTCAGGGCTTAAAACTGACCAATCAACATGCACGGGATCACCAGGTTGACAGTGTAGAACAGGGTCTTCCGTCTTAGCGAGATGTCAAAGGAGATGTCGATGTAGAATTCTTGACCACAGCATCCCGGATACAGCTGTTCGTGCCTCATCGAGTTCAGGTACATCAGGTCCCATTCAAGGCTCCTAAACAAGAATCAATCTTTCAATGAAATTCTAGGTTCAACTTACGGGTAAAACGACGAAAGATCCATTCCCTGTTCCAGGTAATGATACTCCTTCCCGTTCTCATCATAACGGGTCTCTATCACGTCGTTAGGGCCGCTCTGAAACACAAAAATCCATACTCAAACTGACGGTTTTCGAGCTTACCGGAAGCTGCCGGACATCCAGGAGAAATCCATTATAAGACCACCCTCCGAACTTCATGTGGCAGGATTGGCTGTCGTAGGGGAAGTACTCGATGTTGATCTGAAATGCCAAGTTTCAGAACCGATATTAGATGACCTGCCTACCGGACAAAAGGACTTGTAGATGCTGGGAGGTTTCCAGACGACCAGGCCAGTGTAGTAGACCATAGCGTCGCTCATGATGGTGACGTGAGGTTCTCCATCGGCACTGAAATGGGAGCATTGGTTGTTAGGAAGACAGCACAGATGGGTTCCCGGCTATGACCGACCGGTCCCAAGGCTCTGCAGATGGGAAAATGATCAATTCAGGCGCTCTTCAAACAGGGAAGCTCTGCGTCTAGCGCATGTCTAATAAGGGCCAAACAGTCTGTCCAGAAAGAGACCAAAAGGAGACACACTGGTCGTGACATGGCCACTTTTTAGACCGGGTTCCTGGCGTCTCGATCGTCAAAATGGTCTTAACAGACAAGGAAACCGTTTTGAGACAGTTTTTAGCATAATCCAGACAGAGTCAACCGGTCTCTGTCTGGAAATTACCAAAAATGCCTACGTGCCAAAAGAGATGTTTCAAGTTAGACCGACCGATCCCTCGGCTCCGCGGCTGGGAAAATGACCAGGTCTGGACTTCCTAAGACCGTGAAATTGCACGTAGGCGCCGCTTCCAAAGTCTGGCCTCTGTCGAAGTTGAATCAAAACGTCTTCCCAGACACATAATTTCGAGACTTCAAAAGTAGACAAAACGGTAATAAAACAACCCTATTTTAGACATGATTCGCTTTATCAGACACGGCGGCTTTTTTAGACTGGATCTGACATATAATCCCGACAACCTTCACGTCTAGAAAATGCCAATAAATGCCTTGGTGCGGAGCCTGATTCTCCCCTAACATCCCGCAAATCATGTCTTCCTTAGATCGATCCAGACCTTAGCCACCCACTCTTATGAAACCACTTCCTCTGCTGCCCTGAGAACCTCGAAATTCACTCCAAATCCTTACTTGTTATAAAGCAAAATATCCGGGATCCAGATCTGATCCGATGGCACATAAAGCTTCGTGATGTTGCCCCACTTCTTCGGGTCCCAAGCCAACTTATGGTCGATCCACTGCTGCAACAGATCGTAATCTTATTCCGCCCCACTTCCTCCTCCTTCCGAACTCACCATTTCGAGCCAGAGATTCGTCGTGAGAACTTGATTCACTTCGTCCTAAATCAGAGCATCATTAATTACGTAATCAATCAAGCGGTAACAGACGACGACGATTTCCTCGTCCCAAATTTCGACCCTACAGCTGATCTATTGTTTTCCACTCGCGCGCCGCGAAAGGGCGCTTTTTTCGACGGGTTGCAATCGACCCACTCTGTGCGCGCGCGATCCCAAAACTCTCGGTAGCGACCTAATTTGTTAAAAAAAAGCTCAAAACAATGGGTGAAATTTCGTGATGACCCGGTTTTCACTATTTAAACGCGCGGGAGTCTTCGTTCTGCATCGGCGTCATCCCAGGAAACGATGACTTCGTGTTCCCAGGCCTCCAATGACTATTACTACCGTATCGCGGTTGCCTCATGCATCTGCAGCGCTGTCACCCTTGTGGCGATCGTCATCGCCATCCCGACTCTGTGCCTGAAGGCCAGTTTCGAGCGTGCCGAGCTGGAAATGCGCGCCGATCAGTTCCGAGCTGAATCCAACCGCTTGTGGAAGGAGATGCACGGAGTTGAAGCTGGAAATGACGCTGAGGAAACGGCTAAAGATGGAACCGGAGCTCAGATGCTGTTCTACACCAGAAAGGCCCGATCTCCGTGGGGAAAACAGGTCTGCTCAGGTAAGGAAAAATCTGAAAATATGGATTTTAAATTCCGGATTTCAGGATGCACTCAACTAACCTGTCCTCAGGGTCTCCCAGGTCTCTCCGGGGTTCCTGGAGAAGATGGACTTCCTGGACTCCCTGGAAACACCGGCCTCGCTGGAGATGACGGCTACGACGTGGAGCTGGAACCCGAAGATGATCTTCCCTGCGTCATCTGCCCTGGAGGTCCTCCCGGCCAGCGTGGAATGCAAGGAGAACGTGGCCAATCTGGTCCCAGCGGCAATCCTGGACAACCCGGCTTCCCTGGAGAGATCGGTGTCGATGGACCTCCTGGTCTCAGCGGCAACCCTGGTGGAATGGGATTCCGAGGACCGACTGGCGTTAAAGGCCAACCTGGAGACACCACCATTGCCGGGATCGGAATCAAGGGTCCTCAAGGCCCTCCGGGACCCGCTGGACCTAAGGGACCGACTGGACCGCCTGGACGCGCTGCTAGGGAAGCTGGATACGCTGGAAAGCCCGGACCTATCGGACCTCCTGGACCCTCTGGTGGGGCAGGAAGACCCGGAGATGAGGGACCGTGGGGTCCTCCTGGAGAACCTGGACAGCCTGCCAGCTATTGTCCCTCGGATTGCGGCGTATCTCAGATCTTCGCTCCGGCTATGGTGCTCAACTCAAACAGCGAAACTATGGGAGATCAGCAGGATCAGTATTTCCGTTGGCGCTAGATTTGGTCAAAGTGAAGCCGTAATAAATAGTTCTTATCCGATACCCACAAAACCCACATATGCGCACAGCAGGAAAGCCCAAAATCCCCATTTCAACCCCAACCCACTCACCACATCAATGATCCGAATCAGCGAGGCTCCAAACTTAACCTGCACGGCCTCGCTGGCGTTCTTCACCGGCCGCACGTTCTTGTTGTAGTAGTACAGGAGGTCCTCGTACAGCTGATCCGCATACTTGCTGGCTTCGACCACCGGAGAGGCACATAAAATCACTGAAACCAGGAATTTAAAAGATCCAAAATCG
Source organism: Steinernema scapterisci (assembly GCA_000757745.1). Taxonomy (NCBI): domain Eukaryota; kingdom Metazoa; phylum Nematoda; class Chromadorea; order Rhabditida; family Steinernematidae; genus Steinernema; species Steinernema scapterisci. The sequence goes on along the minus strand of KN166577.1, from coordinate 6,573 downwards.
CCTTTCAAGAATTGCCAAAAAACCCAAAAACTTACCTAAAAGAAGTGTCACATAAGCGAACATACTCCTCCGAGATGTGTGGCCACCCGGGTCGTTAGGCTCAGGCTATGTTTCGGCAGCTGCTGACATCGAAGAGCGATCGATCGCTGCGGACTTCGTGGACGATCATCTTTTGCCTGCAAGAGATGAGTGATCGCGGTGAGGAGAACACGGATAGCGACGCGAAAAACATGGAATTCTGGGTCTCGGAACGCGCTCTTCTAACGCGGCTCATTTGAACTCCTTCTCAGGCGTTTTTGCGGAAACCTTTTTATGCGTTTAGGGGATTTCCTGGATTGGAAACTCCAGGAATTATGGAGATTGATGTGCTGGGATTATCAAGGGCAGTTAGAACTCGCAACAAACTAGGAAACGGGGTGAAGATGGGGTCAAACGCGGACTCTCAAAGGCCAAATTCGGCTCTCGGCGGACCAGAAGTTGAAGCTGACATTAAGACGCAAGAAGAAGGCGAAATTGGCGCTCAAAACGGCCGAAAATGGCCGCCAAAAGCCTCAGAATCGCCCGACGCATCCAACCACCTAAAACGGCCAAAACAGGGTATAAACAGAGGCAAAGATACATACACACAGGTCCTAAGAACCTCTAAAAAATCGATCCGTCAAATGAGAATTATTTATTGCTATTTACACGTCAAACGTTGAGCTAATGAGACCCAAAATAGAATAATGAGCGTCGGGTATATGAAGCCAAGACTCCCCTCAAGATAGTGAATAGTTGGACAGCCCATATTCGAACGTATCTCCTGTGAGCGGCTTCGTTGGTGGCATGATGGTCATCGGAGGCCGGTAATCGTAGAGCGAAGGAGCTTGGGTGATGATGAGAATCGTTCCTGTGATGTTGACCAAGGTGAAGACCATCAGCATGAGGCGGTCGATGACCATGGCCACGTAGGACCAGTCTTCGGAGACCTGGAAAGGCATAGGAGATCATAGGGTAAAGATGGGTTACGGTAGCCTACCTTGCCTTCTTTGCTCTGAGCCCTGAAATGGTCCGAGATGAAAGCCACGTTGTCGATCATGCGCCGGATGAGATCCGGATGCATCCCACGGAGCTGGGCAAGCTGGGATAAGCGCATCTGGCCGTCGACCATCTGCGCCACGGAGAGGAAATAGGGACTCGCTCTCCGAGAATTCGTGCCTCCTAGGGAGAACGCCATGTCGGACATGGAGCTCCCGCCATCATCAGAAGCGCCGTCGTCTTCTGGGGGCTTGATGCAGAGATATTTCGGGAGCCGTTTCAGGAAGACGGTGTGCATCCAAGCCGGCATCGCGTGGGAAGTTCCATCTCGGCGGAAGTAGTTGACGCTGACGACGGAGAGGAGAATGGAAGCCGAGACCAGGAACATGGTGAAAAGGAGGTATTTCCCGATCAGAGGGATAACCAAGGACGTCGGAGGGATGAGCTCGATCAGGACAAGGTAGAACACGGTCAGGGTGACGAGGACTGACAGGGCGAAGGTGATCTTGTGTTCACAGGCCGGGATGTAGAACACGAATGTGGTCAGGATCGCTGAAATCGGCGTCTTAAATTCACAATTTCAGGACTCCGAACTGACCGATCAGCATGCATGGTATCACCAAGTTGACAGTGTAGAACAGGGTCTTCCTTCTCAACGCGATGTCGAAGGAGATGTCGATGTAGAACTCTTGTCCACAGCATCCCGGATACAGCTGCTCGTGCCTCATGGAATGGAGGTACATGAGGTCCCATTCCAGGCTTCTAAAACTCGATTTAACATCTATTTCAAAGCCAGAACTTACGGGCTGAATGACGAAAGATCCATTCCGCGTTCCAGGTATTGGTACTCCTTCCCCTTATCGTCGCGACGGATTTCGATCACGTCTTTGGGACCACTCTGGAAGCAGAAAATAGGAGATCTGGCAGTCTGAGGAACTGAAATCTTACGGGAAGCTGCCGGACGTCCAGGAGGAATCCGTTATAAGACCAGCCTCCAAACTTCATGTTGCAAAGTTGGCTGTCGTAGGGGAAGTATTCGATGTTGATCTAAAAATCCAGGATTAAGGATGGTCAAGGGGATCAGTGGATACCGGACAGAGGGACTTGTAGATGCTCGGAGGTTTCCACACGACGAGGCCTGTGTAGTAGACCATCGCGTCGCTCATGATGGACACGTGCGGCTCTCCGTCGACGCTGAAAATGGCCTTAAATTAGGGTTTATAAACCAGAAAAACTCACTTATTATAAAGCAGAATATCGGGAATCCAAATCTGATCCGACGGCACGTAGAGCTTCGTGATGTTGCCGAATTTCTCCGGATCCCAGGAGAGCTTGTGGTCGAACCATTGCTGAAATAGATCTCAGCGATTTCGGAGGTTGAGGGAGGAGAACTCACCATCTCAAGCCACAGATTCGTCGTGAGGATTTGGTTGACTTCATCCTGAAAATAGCAAAATTAAATCGGCTTTTCGAAATTGATAGAAAGCGCTTCGGGACCACATCTAAACTCCGGCTTCTGTTCGCGTCTTTTGTGGAGGCGACGACATGGATTTCAAGGGGTGCTCTGACCCAAATCCCGCAAATATTAGGCTCAAATTTAGGCAGAAGTAGGTCCTGAAACATGACCGATCGGCGTGCAATCCTGAGTGCCCCGAAAGTCCCCATTTCCGCCTAAATGCAGACCTGAAATCTGGCCAAACAGACCCGAAAAATCCCAATTTCAACCCCAACCCACTCACCACATCAATGATCCGAATCAGCGAGGCTCCAAACTTGACCTGCACAGCCTCGCTAGCGTTCTTCACCGGCCGCACGTTCTTGTTGTAGTAGTACAGGAGATCCTCGTACAGCTGATCCGCATACTTGCTGGCTTCAGCCGCCGGAGAGGCATATAAAATCACTAAACCCAAATCCCATTACCGTAACCCAGAATCCGAAGAAGACTCACCTAAGAGAACAGCAATATAAGCCTTCATTTCCCGGGAAATCGGATCTTCGAAGAAGGACAGCACTTAGATCAATCTCTGGCGGCGGACAATGGCGATCGATCGAGCGGGGAACCACAATCATCGCCTCCGGGACAAGATGATTGACTTTGCACGAGGTGAGCAGCTGTGGCCAGCGGTGGTGCGCGTAGAAAAAGTGGTTTTGGTGGGAATTTGAGATGTGGCGGCTTAGGAGAGAGGCATTTTGGGGCTGAAAAAGGGAGGCTGGAAGTGACAAGGAGGGGGCTGATGTCGTGGAACGGGGACGCGGATAACACAATACGGATTTCTATATTCGGTGCAGGTTAAGAAAGGTTTCAATTACGTTTTGCACGGCTCATAACCCTCAAGAACACCCCGGAGATCCCAAAAACCGGAACTCTCATAGCTGCTCACATCCCAACGTCGTAATATGTTAAACGGCGCGCGTTTCCGTTTGCAAATGTGACGACTGGCTTTTGGTGGGCCGCCGTCGTCGGTGGGAATTCTGTCGTCAAAAGGCTTAAGTTAATCATCGGAGCTGCGCTAATTCGTCGTCCTGCCGTGTGCGTGGCTTTTCATTTGGCTCTCTCTCAGGCCGCTCCTCGTTTGCTCGTTCTCGGCGCCGTTGATGGCCGCCGCGGTGACGACGTGGGATGCTTTTGAGGGTCATCGCGCATCCTATTGAGGGAAGCAGTAATATGAGTCAATTATTAATTAAGTGGGTTTTATAGGTTTCGAGTTGGAGGGAAAACATGGATAAGGGTTTGGATGGATACAGATGGAATGGGAGTTGATGGAACATGGATTTGGGAGATGATAGAAGATTGTGATTTTGGGAACTTCCCAGGAACCTTAAAAAGAGAGATTTGAGATTTCGAACTTCGGAGTTCCTGGAGAAGATGGACTACCTGGACTCCCTGGAAACACCGGCCTCGCTGGAGATGACGGCTACGACGCGGGGCTCGACCTTCCTTGCGTCATCTACCCCGGGGGTCCTCCCGATCAGCTTGGAATACAAGGAGAACGTGGCCAATTGGGTCCCAGCGGCAATCCGGAACAATCCGGCTTCCCTGGAGAGATCGGCGTCGATGGATCTCCTGGTCTCAACGGCAACCCTGGTGGAATGACTAGCATGAAAGGCCAACCTGGAGACACCACCATTACCGGGATCGGGATCAAGGGTCCTCAAGGCCCTCCGGAACCCGCTGGACCTAAGGGACCGACTGGTCCGCCTGAACGAGCAGCTAGGGAAGCTGGATAAGCTGGAAGGTCCGGACCTGTCAGACCTCCTGGACCCTCTGGACCCTCTGGTGGGGCAGAAAGACCCGGATTTCTGTTGACCGTAGATTTTAAGTTTGAATTTACCCCAGATTTGGCAGTTTTTAGTCAGTGGCCTACGTGTTTTTTGGAATACAGCTGTTGGGCAGCTTACGTAAACACGAAAATAAACATAAAGTAGTGGTTTTCAATGAGTCGTAAAACTCTCAGAACGGAAAGTGACAGGATTGGAATGTCAATAACGAGCCTGCTCTCACCCAGTTTCGGTAAATTTTCGTCCAGTCGGTCCCTTAGGTCCAGCGGGTCCTGGAGGGCCTTGAGGACCCTTGATTCCGATCCCGGCAATGGTGGTGTCTCCAGGTTGGCCTTTCATGCCAGTCAGCCCTCGTAATCCTATTCCACCAGGGTTGCCGTTGAGACCAGGAAGTCCATCGAGGCCGATCTCTCCTGGGAATCCGGGTTGTCCAGGATTGCCGCTTGGACCCGATCGGCCACGTTCTCCTTGCATTCCACGCTGGCCGGGAGGACCTCCGGGGCAGATGACGCAAGGAAGATCGTCTTCGGGTTCCAGCTCCACGTCGTAGCCGTCATCTCAAGCGAGGCCGGTGTTTCCAGGGAGCGAAGGTCGTTTTAAAGCTTCAGCTTAGCACGTCTCGGAATTCACAACTTTGTCATGACCAAACCCCATGTGCTGTCTTCCAGTGTCCATTCCAACCTCTCCACATCTCCCTGTTCCAAACCCACTTCCTCTCTCTTCCTCCGTCCAAAAACCACTCTGGTTTTTGACTCTTCATCAATATTCATTTATGCTGTCGTGGACGATTACCGTTTTACGACTGTATTGAGCAACGAGATTTGCATGAAGATGCAAAAACGGACTTTGGGCTACAGGGAGAGGGCGATATCGATTCTGCGAACGACCTGGAATGCTTCTGAACGACGCTGATTTCTGCTCGAATTCCCGTTACCCAAAGATGACAAGTTCTGACACCTTTCCGACCTTACGCATCTGACCCAAAACATCCTGCGCACCGTACCCATCTCTCCTTTCCCTCTCACTCAGCCTCCCATTTCGCCCCTTTTTGACATCGTCGTCCTTTTGTCGGCGCGGCGACGTTGACGTTGGCGCTTCGAAGGTCAAATGTCACCCAAGAGGAGACGACGACGAAGACCCAGAGAGCCACGTTCTTCTTCATCCACCGGGAGAATTGGATTATGCGAAGAAGACGACGGCGAGGACGGCGGCGGCGGCGAAGAGTTGACGAGTCGATTGATCCCCTTCAGAGAGTCGATCTGCCCGCGTGCATTTGCATATCGCTTTCGCCGATGTCGCGGCGCGCCGGTCGACCGTTAGGCCTCGCGATCCTCTCATCCCCACTTATCTCTTCTCTCCATTTTCTTTGACCTCGACTACGGCAGCGGCAGAGGATTGCGTCGTCATCGTCGTGCAGGCGAATGCCAAGCGGTGTATGTAGTGTAATGTGGCCGCGGCGTTGGGTCGGGGGAGGAAGTTGTTTCCACCGCCGCTGGCCACCCACTCACATTGATAAGAAGAGCCTGAAGGCCTGAGGGGGTGGGCACCTGTTCTCGCTACAACTTTCTGCAAACCTGGGCCGTAGTAAACACTTTACACTGTGTTGGAGAGAGGCTGGGGAGGGACCGGAAGGGAGGGGAGGTTCCAGGAAGAGGCGGAGGAAGGCCTGAGGCCTGGGAGAGTGTAGAATGCAGCTAGGCGGCGTTCTTTATTTTCAAGTTATTAGTACAAACAGAGAAACGAACGAGAGTTTTCGGAGTTGTACAATTTGCATTTTGAGCATCAAGAAGTTCGACAGAAGAAATTGAAGAAGATTTTTAAAGGCAAAAAACGGAGACGATAGAGTGGTCTTAGGAAGTGGAAAAACGTGTCGTCCCCTAGCACGAAGATCAACTCGAAGATAGTAGTTGTAAAAGTAGTACAAGAGAGAGATAAGAATTCTTCGAAAGTCGGGGTGAAACTTCTTAGAAGCACTTGCGGTGGACAATTGAGGGTCCGGACTCGTCGTACTCCTGCTTCGAGATCCACATCTGCTGGAAGGTGGAGAGCGAGGCGAGGATGGAACCTCCGATCCAGACGGAGTACTTGCGCTCAGGGGGAGCGATGATCTTGATCTTCATGGTGCTGGGCGCAAGGGCGGTGATCTCCTTCTGCATGCGGTCAGCGATTCCGGGGTACATGGTGGTACCTCCCGAGAGGACGGTGTTGGCGTACAGGTCCTTACGGATGTCAATGTCGCACTTCATGATGCTGTTGTACGAGGTCTCGTGGATTCCG
>KN166572.1:36604-48966 GCA_000757745.1 Steinernema scapterisci | reverse complement strand
GTCGCTTGGGCAGCGACCGTCAGCTACCAGGAAACCGTGGCCCCTTGTTGTTGGGACAGCGTAGCTGTATTAGTACTGTTCTCTCTCTCCCTTTATCCCCAATGGGGATTCAGTAAAACAGGTGACGCCTAATCGTCTAAGTCCCAACTCAGAGGTACCGCACACCAGGCATATCCGACATAGAAGGAGTGACCTAGGGTACAGACAGTCATAAAGAATGTAGGACTCTGGCGCAGGGCCACCCGGAGGAACCGAAGGCACGGGTGGTATCAAAGGCCCTGTTGTGTGACACACGGTTTTTCACATTTACTCAAAACTGAAATCACCTTATTCATCACTCAAACTCTTAGCAATGTTCATCCATATCATCGCTCTCCATGGCCTGCTGGACTGCCTGTTTAAAGTCAACCAATTCACACCAGGCAAAATCGTAAAATCCATTCACTGGCCCACTGATGCCGCCATTTATCCAACAATGTTCTTTCTGGGGCACATTGAATTCTTCATCCAAAGTCAGCTGGCAATCTTTGTTTCGTTCCCTCTGGTTCATAGCGTTCACAAGCTCTTGCACAAAATTAGTGTTTTCGTGTGAAATCTGGCAAAAACCGGTTGTAAAATGCCCGGAAGCGACAAATCGAACAATAGCTGGTTCCAACGTTTTGGGAAAGGTGCGGTAGGTGAACAAGTTTTGAGAATTAGACATGAGCCGATGTTCCGTAGTGTCTCCGTCGATTTCGAAGCTGGCACACCCGCCGATGGCGTCAAAAATGCTTTCAAATGCAGGACAACCTTGAAAACAATCGGCGAGATCGGAGACTTCGACATGCCTAAGACGATGTTGTTGGGTACGGAGGATAGCTTTCAGAGTCGTCCCGATGGTGTTGTCAAACGGCATCTGGCCGTATTCCGGGTAAGTTATGGTCCAGACCTTGACGTTCTCAACTTCGTGGTGTCTTGGGTCAAATGAAGACAAGTCGAATCCTCCACATGTGTAATAAGGTCCTTTCTTTTCGGTTAAATACAGTCCTATGTCGAATTTTTGCTTTTCGAGGCGTTTCTCAGCCACAAAAGACCAACTAGAATCAATTTGCGGAAGCGTCTTTAAGGCATTCGAATCGGAGTGGAACTGATTGACGACATCTTCAAGGAAGACAAGGGGTAGGGAATCCATGAAGTCGGCCAGGGAGTTAACTATGACACCGCGGATTGCTAAGGTCTTTTATGAACTCAGAATGTTCCAGTGCGATGCCTAAGCGTTCACACTTCCCAGGACCATGCGCTAAGGTCCTGGGTCCGAATCAGCCCAAAGAAGGGTGTACCCAAAGGCCCAAGGCCCAAAGCTGTCCGATGTAACGACAAGTACACTCGCTCTGCCAGCGCTTCCCCAAGCCGCCACCGAATTTACGAGCACAACACACCTGGAGACAAAGACCTGGGGTTACGGTAGCCGTCAAGGTTCTCAGCTGCTACTGGACGTCTCCACTCCACAGCCTAACGGAAATCTCTGGCCTGGAGACGATGACCTGGAACCTGTCATCGACGCCCACGACCAGAACGTCCTGAGAACCACAAAAGTGGTCAACCGCCAAGAACAACTCCGTCCTGCTCCCGCTCTGCATCGTTCCAGCCAAGCCTCCCACCGTAACCCTATAGCTAGATCTGAGTCTTGTCAACAGAGGACTTCATAGGCCACTACCACCCACCTAACCGCTCCCATCAGCCAAGTCCCCTGATGCTAGGATCGGCATTCTCGTTCCCAGATCAGTGGTCTCCTACCGTAACCCAGGAACAGCTCTGTCCTACTCGCGTTCTGTATCATTCTACCCGAGCCTCTTACCGTAACCCAACAGCTCGGGACTTCATCGATCTCTCACTGACCACGTTTTCTAATTCTACGCTCGGCGTTCTCGTCCCCAAAAAGCCCGGCTTGTCGCCTCCTACCGTAACCCAAGGACACCTACGATCTTTCGATTTATTAACCATATATGAACAATTAAATATCTTAAAATTTCCTTGGAATTATGTGCACAACTCTCCCCGAATAAATTAGAACTACAATAAAATCACAAAATAATCTGGTTCTTATAAGACGCGTTGAGCTCCTTGTACGGCAGGACGACGGAATTCAAAATCACAGTTTCGCGAGGCACATGTACGTCGGATCCCAGAATCGTCAGCGATGGATTCAAACGGCCATCGGAGTTGAAGAGCGGCTTGTTGTCGAGCTTGGCGAAGGGAACATTCGGGTTCGGGGCGATCGGGCTTCCTTCGACACGAGCCCAGCAGCCCACGACGGAGCGCCAGCCAATGACGCTGTGGAGCACGCAGCAGTGCTCTTCCAGGATGCACTCCGGCAGGATTATCGACTCGCGAACACGGACTCCAGCGCCGATGATCGCTCCGGCGCCGATGGAAACGTTGGGGCCGATCTTGGCACTCGGGTGGACGGTCGCCGTGGGGTCAATGAACACATCTCCGACAAGCTCGGCTCCTCCGACCCGGACGGAATCGGACAGGCGATCTGGGTGGCGTTCCTTGTAGAGGCGCAGATAATGACGGTTGGCGTACAGAGCAGCTCTGGAAAAAAAAGCCAATTTAAGATACCGTAACCATGATTTTGTGACTTACGCGGCAGTCTTCGTTTGGCTCCACCAGCGAGTCGTGTGAAGCGCGTAGAAATGCTTCGCCATCAGCGGGAAAACGTCGGTTTCGAGGAACAATCCGGTGCCGCCATTGCCGTTATCTGCAGATGAGTGGACGGTTTGGAGCAGGTCGAACATCGCTGGGCGCATAAGATAGATCCCGCAGGAGATGTGCGTGGAAACGAAGGTGGTGGGCTTGTCCACGTAGTGAAGAACCTTGCCATTTTCGTCCACCACGACCTGAAAATCACAAAATTCGAATATCACGAAATATGAACGACTTTGAGCTCACCGATCCGAAATTCATGGACTGCTCGCGAGTGGCTTCAGTGGTCAAGATCAGGCAATGAGCGTCAGGCTTCGCGTTGAGCTCGGCGACCATATCTTCGACCGGCAAATCGCCACAAATATCGGCGTTGAGCACGAAAACGCCATCCGCGTCATCCTTCACAATCTGCTCGCGGAATCGGACCAAACCGCCGGCGGTTCCAAGCGATTCGGTTTCTTGAATATAGCGCACAGGCACGCGGTAGGCAGTCTTGCAGCGTTGCAGGAATTCTTGGAATTGGTCAGCTGGGTAGAAGCCGAGAAGGATGATCTCGCTGAGTTCGGGAAGCTGAAAAATTCGAACTTTTAGTACCATGTTTGCTTCTTTAAAACAGGTTTCTTACCCGACACAGTTGGTCGATGTGATGCTCTACGAGGGGCACGCCGGCGATCGGGAACAAGGGCTTCGGAAGTTGCAGGGAGAGAGGGCGGAAACGAGTACCTGAAATGTGCACTTTAGAACCAGGAATTAGCATGGTTTCGACTTGGCGGATGTGCCAAACGTACCAAGAGAACGAAAAGAAACAGAGACAAATATCACAAGGATCTCAGATCCTGAGGGGACACCGGGAGATGGCGAGAGCCATGAGCAATACGGGGAGAATAAGGAAAATGACGTAAACGAGGGCAAGAGCACCTCCGGCAAGGAACATACCTTTCTGCGCACCACCGACTAAGACTACTGCCTTCAAGGCCATCTTCGTGCAAGTGTGAATGTCGTCCTTTGGGCGGAACTGCCGGGAAGAAAGGGAGCGACGGGGCGCGATGGGCGGCAATTGATTCGCAACGCCGACTTCTCCTCTCGCAAATAGGTTTGACCACCACTACGACGACGCCGATCGACCTGGATTCGTCCGAGCGAAACGCCGTTACGTGAGATCGCTGAAATCAACGAAAGATTAGACACGAATAGAGCAGGGAAAATCGCGCATTCAAAACCGCGAAATTACGTAAAATTAGCTGCCGAAATTGGCGAAAATTGACGCAACACAGAATTATATAAATGACGGAGAAACCGTTCATTGCAATCGGGGATCAGCAGAGCACACGTCAGCCACGTGTCGATCGATATGACACGGTCTGCCACATTGAAGGACGGCGATCTGAAGCTGCACGCCGTCGGTTTGCCAACAGACAGCAGATTCGACCCATAAAAGTAGATCTCGCATTGGTTCGGCCGATCGGTTCGGCAGGAATCTCGTGAAATGACCGTTGGAATGGAGCGCCGGCATTCATTTACTGGCGAGGAGGAGGATGCTCTCGGGCACGGACGGGCAGAGCGATAGGGATCTTGGAAACATCGAGCTAGGGAACGTGGCATGATCGGCTTGGAATTCGGCAGCAGCGTTGTAGTTGTGGGAAAATGGTTGACAGCTTGAAACGGCCGGAAGTGGCGGTCACACGCAGAGTAGGATGGTAGTGGACCGGCTGCTGCTCCTTTTCGTCCCAGAAGGACCTCACGAGACTGGATCGCTAAGACAATCACCCCTCCCAGACGTCTGAAGACCAGACCGCCATCTCAAGAAGGTCTGTTATGTGGTTACGTGACTAGTCGCTGTCTACGTTTCCGTCTATCTTCGTCTGCGAGAGCCTCCAGAGTTTCGTCACGTAACCAACATTTTTAGCGTCTTGAGATGGCGGACGGCTGCTCCTGAACATGGAGTTCAGTCACGTGCACGACTAATCTCGTAAAAATGACCATGGAAATGAAGCGCTAGCTTTCACTTACCGACGTCTGGAGGTCTCGTAGAAAGCACCCAAGAGATTCTCACGTAGCCTTCATTCCTAGCGCTCCGGGATGATCGACCGGCTGACGACCCAGACGTCTACAAGTCTAGTAGACGTCGCCTCAGTTCCTCACGTAGCCATCCTTTCTAGCGCTTCCGTACAGCGGAGCGGCTGCTCCCTAGGATGGAGTACTGCCACGCACACGACTGCTCGACCCCACAGAGAACTCGTAAAAATGGCCGCGAAGATGAAGCGCTCGTCCCAGACGTCTGAAGCTTTGGCAGACAGAAATTTCGCACGTACCCTTCATTCCTATCATTACAAAATGACGTACCGGTTGCTCGCCGACCTGCACTGGAACCCCAAAATCAAGCATGCATCAAAACGGTGCACAAACTGATACCAGATTCCAATGCGATGTTCCATTCCTGAATCGTTCCAACCTCCGGCAGCTCAATTCCAAGAGCTCAAAGCGGCCTACATGTCCCCAAGAGCCCCAGCTCCCTCGTCACGACACAAGGACCAATCCTCTTAAGGAGCCTCCTCAAATAAATCCGAACGATTCCGTCAAGTGAAAAGATTACGGTAGCTTTATGAAGCTGAACATTGTATGTACATATGAAAACAAGAAGACCCAAAAACCCGTTAAGCATTCAGCACGTACAACTTCAGATTGTGAGCATAATCGGTCAGCTTCGCCATCGTGGCGTTGATACTGGCGTCGATGGCTTCTTGGAAGATCTTCGTCGCGTGTTCGTCGTTCACGTTCAGATGCAGACGCCTTTCGATCTTCTGGACAGCCTTATCCTTTTCTTCCGCGATGTCCGGGATTCCCGCGTCCAGCATCAGAGAGAACAAGTTCAGAATCACGTTAGCGTTCTGGCGCATGATGCTGAACGCTTGGAAACAGTAGGAGAGGAATTCTTTAAACTCTTCACTGAAATCGTTGTTGGGGTCACATTCGATTCAAACATCCACAATCCTACCTATTCTGACCTCCCATAGCGTTGATCATGTCGTAGTTCAGCTTCATCGGCGGAGGCATCGGCTTAGGATCTCGGCCTAGGATGAATCCGAAGTCAATGTGGAACACTTTGCCGTTCTCGCAGATCAGCAAATTGTCCATGTGCCGGTCTCCTATAGCCAGAATGTACGTGATAACGCAGTATCCAGCGCAAGATCGGATGTAGTTGGTCATGGCTTCCTTCTCGATGCCGTAGGGTCCGGTTTTGGAGGGTCGGAAGGAGCGCATCATTTCCTGGAATTCAAATCTTATTCAGCGCAATTTCTAAGATTTCGCTTACCTGAATTCCACCTTTGTAGTTGGACGAAACCACTCTTAGCGGCGTTCCTTTTACAAACTGGACAAATCCTTCTTTAGCGGACGTGGCCAAGACCCAGTAGGGCGTCAGGCACAAGTCCAAAGCGTTCTCCCGGAAGATCCTGTCACACAGCCGGATCATCTGCACGACTAGCTGATCTTGCCTGGAATTCGACTCTTTAGAACCCTAGCCATGTCTCCACCTCCTTACCTTAGATCGTCACCCCGCTTGAAAATGGTCACGTAGGGCTCAGCACCGTTCTCATCCCCACTCCGCCTCAGATTCAGTTTCATGGGCATCAGATTGCTTTGGAACAGGCTCGTCATCTGCGGCAAAAGGTGGTCAACCTTGATCGACGGATCCAAGGGAAGCGGGAGGCCGTCAAGGTCCAAAAGCTCAGGATTCTCGCTCATCAAGGATCGGGCGATCTTCTCCTTCGTTTCACGTTTTCCGCCTTCTTTCTGGACCTGTTCTGCGACCACCACAAGGTGTTTCACGAACCGCTGAAAATCCTCATCATTACCGTAACCCGAACATCAGATTCCCATACCTGTTGGTGTTCCAAATTCGTAGAGAACTTCCTCGCCTCCGCGTTTCCTTCCCGCAGCGCCTGTAGCACGTTTTCCAGAACCTCGTTGTACATGGCCGCGATGGGATGATCGATTTTTTCATTGATTTCCACCTCAACCTTCAGGTACCAGAAAAGGTAATTGGCAATGATGGGATCCTTGCAGGCGAAGTGGATCAGGAGACCCTTCAGATCATATGGCGAACTAATTTGAGAGTCCATCTCCGTAGGCTGAAGCCTGGGAACAATCCTCTTGGGTTCTTCTTTCTTTTCCTCCCTCGTTCGTTCCTCCTGCTGTCCAGCTTCCTCCGGCTTGTCCTTGTTCTCCTTATCCTTCTCCTCCTTTTCGGTCTTAGTCTCGTCACTCGACTGCGCCGCTATCAGCGATTCCTAAACACCCAATCTACCGTGATGCAAGACGTCGAATGCTTCTCACCTGGACATAAGAAGCCGTGAGATCTCCGTCGTATCTCAAAGCCTGAACAAGCTGAGGCAGGTAGAGGAGAATCTTGTCCGTTTCTGTGACCTCAAGACGGGAAACTGCGTACTTACGAACGTGGATATTGTGGAAATCGGGAGATAGAAGTTCCAAGGCGTCGACAGGGTCGATCGGATCCCATTCCTTGATGATCTTCACCGCTTGGTTCACTTCGTCCTTTTCTTCCCAGTTTACGGAACGCACAAACTTCGTCAGAGCCTTCTTGTCACGTTGGAGGTAGTAGCGGAACTTCCAGATAAGATCCCGTTGTTCCACGGACATCACTTGGGAGCTGGGCATCTGAAACACGAAATTCAAATAACCCAGATTTTCCAGGTTCTACATACCTTGATGATCGTGTCCAGTGCGTCCCTGGCTCCAGAGTTCGGCTTTAAATGCCTGTCGCTCTGATCCGTTCTGGCATTTCTCGTCAACGCGTGATGCTTAATCTCGCACAGGTTGTCGTAGCCAAGTTCCCTATCAACATTGCTGGGCGTCGACGCGTTGAGGAGCTCGTCTTCTTCAATGTCGAAGTACACGATCGAGTAGGACACATCCTTGAACTGGACTTTAGCCATCTCGATCATAAGGATCAGGCTTTTGTCCTCCATTTTCTTCTGAAACCATGATCTCAGAATTTCGACGTATGCAATGACCTCCTTACCGCTTGCTTCACTTGCTCAATCTTGGTCATTGTGATCTGATCCAGCCACTGAACGTGGTCGATCATCTTGGAACAATACAGCTTGCGTTTCTTCTCCAACGCGCGCACAGGATCCGTCGTAAATTTCGCGTCCCTAGATAACTGATCCGCAGGCTTCCAAAACGGGTCCGGCTGCTCGGAATCTGTCCTATGCATCCTGATATGCAGGTAATCTTCTCGGTACACTCCATGCTTGCTGAAGAGCGTCTTCACGGCCTGGGCCAAATATACCTGAAATCACAAAATTAGCTACCGTAATCCACCGAACTCTTACAGGCTCAGCATCCATTCCCACGTTCCACAGAACAATAAACAAAAATGCATCCCGGCTCAACTCGCTGTACATAATCGGCAGTGTTAACCATTCTGACCAGCTTTTTAGAGTTGTCGATGGGTCATTCTTCGTCGATGAATCCTTATACGAAGACATGACCGGCCTTCCGACGGGTCTTCCATGGCAGTAGACGGCAAAGGTCGCGTAAATGTGGGTCAGGTCCATACGGGAGATTTCATGACCGTAGCTTCGAAGACATCCTTCCAGGTCGCATAGTTTGATCTGGACTGGCGCGTCTAGATCGCAGTTGTAGATGAAGTCGAAGTCTTTGTCATTGAGACCCATTTAGAGACCTGGAAATTGATGTTTTGGTTAGCAAACTGGATTGCAAAATCCTAAAAGCGCGAAAGGAAGTGATGCCGGAAGCGTCGCTTTTCTTCAGATCGAGACTGAATAACCAGACATGAGTTTAGACATTTCGCTAGACCCAGACAAGACGATTCATTTGCCACGAGCAGAGGCAAACAGAGACCGGTCGGAAAGAAACTTTGTGACGTCTAGTAGACCGCATGCGCCGGCCTTGTCTAGAAACATACGCAACTGTCTGCAAATGCTAGCCACAACCGGTCGAGCTTCGAGTTCAGCCCAAATGAGCCACTCCAGACATCAAAAACAGACAAAATTTCGCCGACCTCTGAATAAATTTGAGACAGCTCACGACCGGTCCTTGTTCTCAAATCCACCGAAATGACGCAATTCAGACAAATCGCTTAGTAGACATGAAACGTAGACGCTGTTTCCAACCAAACGCGACTACGTACGCCCACCGTAACCCAGCCAAACGCTACACATCTACGCGCACAAATTAGGCACATTTCAAGTAGCGAACAGTTCAGAACTGTCACCTTCCACCCCAAACTCCACATCTCTTCCGACAAATTTATTCGATACATCAATATACACAAAAAAGAGATTACAAAGTGAGGATTCCGAGATGAGGATTGGCTTATGAGTTCGAAGATGAGTTTTGCAATGCGGCGCCTTTGAAGGAAGTCGAGACGCGCCGGGAGTTGGTGTTGCTCGCGTTGGTCAACTTGCGTTTCTTCGTAGACTTGGACGGCCTCCGATCGTTGCTGGCAGCCGGAGCCATGAACATATCCATGGAGCTCTCGTCCATGTAGCCGCTTCCCTCGCTGCCACACTCGGAGAGGGCAGAGGCGGATCCAGGAGCCTCATCGTTGAACGGGATCGGGTTCGGAGGCACATAGGGCGAGGTGACCGACGATGCCGAGAACATCCGATCGGATTCTCGGATCTTCTTGGCCGAATCGCCCTTCTTGTCGAGCTTCAAAGTTGACTTTGACGGAGGGACTGCGCCCATGAACTTCTCCCATCCCTGGATCACGTTACCGTACTCGGCGGTCTCCTCCAGGTACGATCCTTCGAAGTTGTAGATCTGCTGTTCCAGCGTCTTCAGGCTCTCTTCCATCTCCGTGCGCTTCTTGATCAGCTCCTGGAGCTCTCGTCGCACTTCGATGTCACGGGCTCCCATTCTCGAATCTGAAAACCAGCTATGGAAACACTAGTTCTAAAATCATTGAAATACGAATTCGTTGGGAACGCAAATCACAAGCTTGACCTCCCACGCTGAACGAAACCGAGCTTTATTTACAACATTCTGATTGCGCATAAGTTATATTGAAAACAATGTGCGAAAATCCCACAAACTGCAAAATCAGTTCGCTTTTCCCGCGACGGCAGCATGGATATTCGAGACGTTCATTGAGAGCCTGTATACTCCATCAACAAGGTTCTCCGTTTCCTGATCCATCGTGAATTCATCGTTGCTTTCCAGCATCTGGCTCGTCTGGTCGATCCGGTAGTTCAGGTCTTCGTTCAGGATCGCGTCCCGAAGCAGCTTGTACACGTCCGACACGGTGACGTTGACCGTCTTCGCGAGGTAATCCAAGCGAACGCGGGTGTACGGGCGGATGGTCTTCAGGAGCACCTGGGATTAAGAAAATGAGACAACTGGCCACCAATGGAAAGCATACCTGAGTTCTGATATTCGTAAGCAGCTCATCGATGTGTTCCTTAATAAAAGGATCCGACATAATGGAATCCTTGTGGTTGACGAGGATCGTTTCGAAATCCTGGATCGAGCTTGATTGATAAGCGCTAATCAAGTTCGTCATTGCGATAATTTCCGGCTCAAGACGGAACGGTTTCGCTTCCTGGCTGTCAAACGGGTTAATATCGGACTTGATCAGCATGTTAGCGAGAACGAGATATTTCAGGCAGTTGATTCTTCGCTGCGATCCACTTTCGTCGTAGTTTTTGAACGCTTCGAAGAAGTCCGTGTGCGCCTTCTCGAAGGATCCGTTGCGAAGATGCATCTTTCCTCCGCATTCTAGAGCACAATTGATTGAAAACTACCCATAGAAAAGATCAAAGACATACCTCGAATTGTTCCCATGATCAGAGGATGGGGAATTCCGCTCTTGATCTTCAAAGATTTCTCATAGAGACGCTGCAGAACTTTGTTGTTCTTCTGCTCCGTGTACATCTGGATTTCCAGCGCGTAGATTTCCAGGAGCTGGGTTCCCTTCTTTTGGTCTTCTTCACCTGTTTCTGTCTGCAATGAAGAGCTTAGAAATGGATCAAAACATTTCCGTTTACCTGACAAGAATCACGCAAGATTTCGATAACCTTCGCAAGCTTCTCAAAATCGCCCTTTTCGAAATAGAGCTTTCCAAGCTTCACGTTGGTCTTGAACCACAGACGCTCGTTCTTTGCGTCCTTCAGCACTTCAAGGGTGATTTCGTAGAACTTCTGCAGGAGATCCGTTCTCTTGGACGTGGAGATGTAGTCCAGGATCGAGTTGATAGACTTCTCAGAGTAATTCTTCGTGACGGCCGACTTGATATACGTCAGGAGCTTCTTGTAGTAGGCCAACATTCGGTCGAAATCTTCCTAAACCCGAATTTCAGACATGAACAATAATCATAAGCCTACCTGGCCGAAGGTGATTTTCACCATTTGCTTGAGGGCCTTGAAACCCCAATCGCCTTTCTCGGTTTCCATGTCCAGGACGGTCTCGAAGCATTGGATCGCTTCGGCGAAGTTTCCGTCCGATTTGGCGGACTTTCCAGCGTAATACTGGTTTTCAAGGTGGACGTCAGGCTCGCTTCCGGAGTCGTCGGAGTACTCCTAAAATTCGAGACAGGATTAGCATTATTCTAGACACAGGAAGGTATGTATGCACGAGAGATGGTCTAGACAGGTTATAACCGGTCGGTTTTCAACCGGGCGGTGTAATTTCAAACATGAAAATTGACGTTCGTCTGTAATGGAACTGTCTATGACTGTCTAAAACCCAAAAAACGGGCATTTTCAGATATCACAATGTTCGATGATCGGTTGGATTAAGACTGACTTACCAGATCGTAGTTCTCGTCGTCGTCCATCAAGAATTCGTCGTCCATGGCTGGTGAACTGCCTGAAACACGGTCTCATTACTCCTGGAAGACATAAATGCACGCGGTTCGCGCAGACACGATTTACGGGCTCTCGCACGCAATGGAACTTTTAGCGCGCGCACATCAGCTGACAGATCGATTCATCAGCGTTCGCGCAGACAAAAGGTAACCTGTCTAGACTGCTCCCACGGGCACGCAAAACACATGTCTGAAACTGTCACCGTCCTCATCATTTGAAATTCGCTGGCACCAAGGAACTGGTGGTTTACAAGGAAATACCTGTGTAGACACGTGTTATAGACAGATTAGCCGCAGCTGTCTAGATTCGCACACGAGCGCGTTGACCATTCTGGGACAAAAAGTGTTAAATAGCGAAGCGCTGCGAAATGCCAAACAGAGCAATATGCTCAACGCGAACCCACGCAGTACCGCCAAGCTACGACATTCAGATGATTCACGTCACACGACCACACGAAACTGATCCAGGAGCCTTGCCCCGCGGACTCAAATAAAGCCCCATGAAGCCGACACGTGCCCAAAACTCGTGATTCTCAAAAATGCCAATTTTGGAAAAGCTTGAATTGAGCATGTGAGATTTCCACAAACCAACAAGAGCCGTAACGGCGATGTGAAACTTCAGGAAGATCGCTCCAGGACCTTGGCTACCTTACCTTGGGTAATCGTGGTTACAAGGACACAAAATGACAACAAAACAAAAGAATCCGAAGATTCAGGAGGCTCGTTTTCCGCTTCTCGAGGTCGAGATCGAGTGGGGATGGAGTACGGCCATCCATATTCTCTCGGCTGTCCGTGTAACTCAGCGATGGAGAGCGCGACAAAC
>KN166572.1:9748-26613 GCA_000757745.1 Steinernema scapterisci | reverse complement strand
GGCTGCAAAGTCCGCGCAAGTTCGATTGGCGATGAACAGTTCCTGACGGTCAAAGACAAATTCACTCACAACCATGATCCCTTAACTTCGGTAGAACTGGCTAAACGAATGCAGGCAGTTGCAACCCGGGACGTTGTCGAATCGTGCCCGCATCTTCCTCCTAAGGACATCGCATCAAGTCTTCCCCCAAGGAGCGACGAGTACGCTATGAAGTGAGTTGCCAAACATAAACTGACTGCTTATCGTTGCTTTTAGTCCTCGCAAACCTGAAGCACTCCGTCGTATGATCCAGCGGAGGAAGGCTAAAGCGGCTTCAGGTCGAGAAACCGTCGATGCAGCATCATTTAACGCTGTCGCACGTCTGCTGTCAAGTTTCATGGGACACTAGTGAATCACTGTTTCGATGTTTCGGACCTGCTTAGAACCTCATTTCTTGTATTTACTGACTTCAGATATGCATGTAAAATGTACAGATATCGGGAATTTGTAGATCGGCTGCAGTTACGGGTAGTTCGGGAAGTTCGACGACACGTAGGTCCTAAACGACTCCACCATCCGCCTATACTCTTTTGTCTTCGTATAGCGCATCTTCCAGTTTGGGTTCGCTGCTTCCTCATCTTCCTCGAGTTTTAGGCCGTTTTCGAGCTTCTTCAGAAGGTCCCTGGTCATCGCTGGCAGAGTGTCACCATTCTCGGTCTCCTCAGCTTCGTCAGCCTCGTCAGACTTCGGATCTGCTCCACCATTATCGAATTCATCCTCAGGCGCGGCTGGGTTCATCTTGATCGTGTACATATCTCCTTCGAGCTCTTCTAACCACTCGCGCTTCACCACGACAGCCTAGAAATAAGGACATTAGATCCACGGGAAGGTAAGGCGTGACTCACTTCTTTGATGAAATGATGAGCTGCCTTCTGATCCAGGTTCGAAAAAACGACGAATTCGGCGGTATTCGTGCCAGTCAGGACGCAGTCCGATCCCATAGTCACTTTCCTCACTTTCCGACTATCCGCCGCGATCGGGAGAAGCGCAAAGAAATGAGTCAGATCGATGAACTTGTCGCTCGTCAGGGGCGTTTGGATACGAGCCAGATTCCTGTAGTAAACTTTGAGGAAAGCCCGGGAGAGTCGATCGTATTGGCTTTTGCAGGAATTGAGTTGCAAGCCGGCACCACGTGCGAGCGAAAGAAGTTGAACGGCGATGAGCTAAAAGACAGATATGTCACAAATGTGGTTTGGAGGATAAGCTTACGTCAGCCCTGTTCATGGCTTCAAAATCGATCTTCCTTTCGTAGCACCACTCGAATCGGTTAGTCTTGTACCTGAACGTGTTGAGCATCTCAACGTAGAGGGCGATATCGCCATGTTCGGGAAGGAACTTGGAACGTTTCCGCAATCCTCTGGCCAAACTCTGCTTGTCAAACTTGTTCAGGAACAGGTTGCCGGCGTTCATCACGGCGACGGCTTTGATCATGTCCTTAGCGCAGTCGAAGTCCTCTTCACAGCTGGTCAGGATCAGGTCCGCATGCTCGATGGACAGCGGGAAACGAAGCATCTGGAAATACAACATGATCTCCGTGACATTTCCCTGGATTTTGGCTCACCTTCTTTCCCTTGTTGGACACTTTGCCGTCCTTGTCGATGGCCCCATGCAGGAAGAGATTCATGAACGTGTTCACGACGACCTTCTTCTTCGGTGGATCGATGAAGTCGAGCTTCTTGAAGAACTCTTGGCTTCCGAGGTTCAGGAATACGGAGTTGAGATCTGTGATCAGGATTCGCGGGGTCGTCATGAGCTGCATTTCGCTGAAAAAGGGATTATCTTCAGGGCCATCGCGGACAAAGGAACTTACTCAAACTCGTCCTTTGAGTACATCCGGAAGCATTTTCCGGGAGCCGTACGGCCTGCACGACCTTTCCGCTGATCAGCCTCGGCTTTGGAGATCCGGACTTCTGTCAGCTGGTCGAATCCGATCGTGTCCAGCTCCGCGTTCCTGTGCATTTCCTTGACGTATCCGCTATCCACGACGAAGCGGATTCCGTTGATGGTCAGCGATGTTTCCGCGATGTTTGTGGCCACGACGATCTGGAAACAGGGGTCACAAAAATACGCAAAAAGCTCCAAAACTCACCTTTCTGTAACCTTCAGGAGTGGGAACGAAGGCCAAATTCTGGAGATACCGAGGCATCTGGCCAAACAGGGGAATGACGATCAGCTTGCCACATGCGAATTCCAGGAGCTGCTTGGTTTGATCTTCGGGAGTCAGCGTATCGACAGAACCAGCCGTGGAATCCGTGTCGGCCGACGAAGAGTCGGAGTCAGATTCATCGGAATCGTCATCGTCGACGGCGTTTTTCCGCTCACGGCTTCGGACTGGGACGTAAGATGGGTTCAGGAGCTTGCAGATCATTTCGATGTGTTTCTGAAATTTGGACAAGATTGAAATAAGGGATCCATCGTTCCATTTCCCCTTTAATTGAGGACAATCGTGTTAGGAAAATTCGATTACCTCCCCCGACTCAAAAACCAAGATATCGCCGGGATCCTGGCCCTTCGCGATATCCTTGACCTTCCCGGCAATCGCTTCCTGACGATTCGTGTCCAGCTCCTCCTCCAAATACGTAGTTTCCACGTCGAAGGACCGTCCTGGAACGTTGATGATTGTCGCGTCGTTGAAGTACTTTGAGAACTTTTCGCTGTCCAGCGTGGCACTGAAACACTCCATTTTGAGTTTGAGATTCCAAGCGTTCTGGACCCACCTGCACACGATCAGTTTCAGGTCCTTCCTGACCGAAAGGACGTACTTGATCTGGCACAGAAGCATATCCATGACAATCGACCGTTCGTGGGCTTCGTCGAGGATAAGAACGTTGTACTTTAGGAGCAAAGGGGAGCTCGACATCTCGCGGAGGAGGATTCCCTCGGTCATGTACAAGATCTGTGTCTTATGCGACCGGCAGCTGTCGAAACGGATATGGTAGCCGACCGTAGTTCCGATGTCGACGGACTTCTCTTCGGCGACACGTTGCGAGAGGACTTTGGTGGCGATTCGCCTGGAATATGGGCGTTTGAAACCTTCAAAATATTAAATCCTACCTCGGCTGGGTGCAGGCAATCAATCCACCATCGTTGAGCCCCTCTTCGAAGATAAACTGCGGCAGCTGAGTCGATTTTCCGGATCCAGTTTCGCCCTTCACGATGAGAACTTGGTTTTTCTTGAACTCCTCGATAATCTTCTTCTTGTACGCAGTGATCGGGAGCGCTTTCCGTTGTGCCTTGATGTTTCCGGATTGGAAGTTGTGCTGAAAATCATAGGTCAACCTCAAAAATAGCAAAAATTCCATTCCGACTTACCAATCTCTGAATCTCCTCTTGCACAAACCGGTCCTCCCTGGCCCGCTTCGCCGTCGCCTTGCGCTTCTGGTTCCGTTTTTGGTTCTTCTTCTTGCTTTTGGTCAAATTTTGGGACTGCGAGGATTCTCCGTTCTTCTCGAGTTCCGTCTTCATCTTCTGCAGAAGTTCGTCATAAGGATTATTCGCCGGATTCATCTTGGCCACGAAGTTTTCCGACGAGGAAGCGGCGGCGACGAGTTTTTTTGGTCAGCGCGTGCCGAAGAAAACTAGAAACATTCACGCGCGCCGTAATTCTCGCTTAGGCGGCCGCGCGGCGCCGATCGATGAGAGCCCTAAGCGGTCGCTAGAACAACAAATTTTTCGCTTCCGCCAAAAATTCTGTTTGCGCTTTGATGATCTAAATATTTGCTGATGACAACGGTGGAATCACGACGTTGTTTTGACTACAAATAGATGTGTCACAATGCTAAAAAAGTGCGAAAACGTTTGCTAAAATTAAGAGGGCAAAAAGTCCGCAATTTGAAGGTCGGGAGTACGCAGGAGAGAGCGGAAACAGCTGCCGCACGGACCTGATCAAAGGTCGTTCGGAGGCAAATTAAAACCTTGCCGATTTGATGGAATTTGGGGCGAGTACAAGAGAAAAGTGCTCTAGAATCGGGCGATCGATATTCGAATCATACACGGTGCCATAATCAAAAGGAAGCGGAGCACGCGATCTGATCAAAAGCGACAAAGAAAGCTGCGCCGCAGCTCTCTTCCTACTTTCTGACCCTGAAGTGAATCATCTTTGGCAGCGCAAAGAGCGTTCGCGGCAGACGATTTAGATATCATCGCCCGAATGATCTAGAAGCAGAGAACGTCTGAGAGATTAGGACGTTAGAAACGTGTTGATTAGGGCGTTTGAAACGGTGGGAGGACACTCACACCTGACATTTGTGGTCGATTGGGTTGTGCACAAAGCTCTAAAGATGTTTTCGGGATTAATGAAAGTGGGTACGGTAGATTACGGTATCAAGAGAGATGCTCAGACTTCTCAGAGGATCGCCAAAAACCGTTTTACCGATTTAGACCCAGAGAATGTCAGATTCAGACAAGGTTCATTTCAGACTTGTCAAAAGTGGGTCTAGTTTCAGACTGGAAGGGGATCCGGAGTCTGATACCGATCATTTGTAGCCCCTTCACAGAGAACGACCGGTCGTACTTCCCAGCCAAAACCGACCGGTCGATTACTCAGCCATAGCCAGGAATGCTCTCTATATCGGTTGCCAAACAGACACCAGCGTGACCGTCTGGTTGTCCCTTGCTACATACGAGACACCCTGTCTGCCTGATCCAATTTTGGAGTCCGCAAAAAAGACTACCAGACACCACGTGAGAAGCGAGAAGCCCGATTCCAGACAGACGCCCTCATCCTCGCAGACCCTCATTTGCCACCCGACTGACCGCACGAATCGGTCGTTCCGCTCATGGGGTGCCACATGAGCAAGAAGCGCCGCCTCCGCGCCAATGCCGCCAAAGAACGCGTGCTTACGCCACGAGCGGATACGGTAAGTCATTTTCCTCATTTCATCTTCGAATTTCTGTTTCAGAAACCCGAACAGACAGTTGAAAACCCAACGAAATCGTCGGAACCCTCGGAACCCTTGGAACCAGGAAGCAGCAAGACCATCACCGTCAGCTTCGAGAGCCACAGCAACAAGAAGGAGCCGTCAGAGGTCCACGTTGCCCCCCAAGTCGTTCACGTCGACACAGCTGAACCCGAACGTGAACGTGAACCTGAAGTCGCCGATGTTTTCCCCTTGGTTCCTGAGGCGCCTGAAGAAGAAGTGGACGTCGAAAATCACGATGAAGATGTCGTCACCGCAGAGCCGGATCTTGTGTACGTTTTCCAGCTGTTGAACACCGAATTCCACTTTTATTTCAGGCTCGAAGCAACCCAGAGCGATTATATAACAGCACCGGGACGAAATAACGTGCGGGAAATCGTCGAAATAATGCAACAAGGTATGACAAAAACAGGATTGAGCAAGATTAAAACGGTTCATTTAGGAATCCTCGCAGAGGAAGAAGAGAAGCGCCGTCTTCGTGAACGCGCCCAACGTCGCAAGGCCCTCAAACGAGCGCAGATGAAGCGACATCGGATAGTTCCAGAAGAAGACACCCTCTACGAGCTGCCGATCAACGCAAGAATGCCAGAAATCGACTACAACAGCGTCAGATATTCGAATCAAGGTTTAATCACTTGAATCAAGGAAATACTTCGCTAAATCATTATCCAGTTCGATGACTTCTCCCTTGTAAGTAAAGTGGGTCGGATTTCCGTCGGCGTTGAATCGAAAATTCGGGAACAGTTCATCTGCAAGGGCTGATTTCACGAGGGCGTAGTTGGCGAACTTCGAAGGGTGGTAGAGGCGTCCATTGGGGCCCATGAAGAGCTTCGAAGGCTGAAATTTCGAGCTTAATTTTTGGGGTAATTTTGGTCTTAAACTCACTTGAAATTCGGCAGTTTTTGTGGAATTCGCGATGATCCATACGTCGTCGGTTTGGTTCAGCTCTGTGTACACGACGGGCCGGTCGTCGCAGCGGATGAAGTTGCGTTCTATGCCGCAAGCGCTGTAATAGGGGAAATCCTTGGCGTAGGCGTCCTTCTGGTCGGTGTGGCGAAGTCGGGAGAAGAAGAATGTCAGGAATTTCTTATCTGGAACAAGACTTTCAGGTGAGCGGACCCAAATCTAGATTAGCCAACCTTTGAAGCACGAAGTGAAGTTCTTCATCCTGGCATCGTCCATGAACAGCTGACCATGGTGGTCGATGTAGTAGAAATACTGCCTGACGCCTTCCTTCG
Organism: Steinernema scapterisci; assembly: GCA_000757745.1. Lineage (NCBI taxonomy): Eukaryota > Metazoa > Nematoda > Chromadorea > Rhabditida > Steinernematidae > Steinernema > Steinernema scapterisci. The sequence goes on along the minus strand of KN166572.1, from coordinate 20,417 downwards.
TCTGTCCTTGGACGTAGGACAGCCGTCTTAAGAACTGCAGCATCTGAAACGGGTCTTTAGGACTGAAACTCGCAAGTTATGCAAATATCCACCACCTCAATGGCCTTGAAAGACGACAAAAACTCTGATCGAATATTTTTTATGTCAATAAAACCAATAACAATAAATTCAACAATGAATGGATCAATTCTGATCCATAGGCTCAGGCTCTGCTACGCTGACGCCTCTCATGGCCGCTACTGAACGGTCGACGAAACCGCGTATTTCGTCCGCCGGTATGCGCTCGGATTCCAGGATCATTCTTCGGATCGCGCGTATTTCTTTGTACGTCGGTGCGTTTATCCTAGAATTCAAGGGTTTTAGAAGATGTAAAGATGATGTTTAGACTTACCAAATTCTTCCGTTGACGCCAACTGCAATTTCGAATTTGATATCCTTGCCGATGAGGTTGAGCAGCGGGTATTGGGGGAACAGCAACCTGTGGGCGATGTCCAGGGAAACAAGGAAGTTGTAGCCGCCTTCGGTGAGTCCGCCGAGTCCTCTGCCGCGGTGTTCTTGGTCTACGCAAGTTAGCTGAAAAGGGAGATCGGTTAGGACGTCGGGGAAATCGCGATAAGCATCAAGAGAATCCCAAGAAATACCCAGAATCACGAGGCTGGGATGAGGGGAAGCAGAACCGACCGCGCCGCAGCCTTCACTTCGTGGAAATGAATTAGTAATGCTGATTCCTGTCTACCCAATGAGTCTGCGTTAATAAGCGGCCGTCTGCCCAATCAGTCTACGATAACCAGTGACAGTGGACCGGTCGTGGTGCCAGAAAGCGGTCGTGCCTCAATTCAAGCTCCTGAAATCTCCACAAGATCTTACCTCGGGCTCCAAATGTTTGTTCGCGAGGATGACCCTGCCGTAGATCAGGTCACCTTCCTTCAGCGTCGGCTTGTTCCTCTTCGTGGCGCCTTCGAAATTCAGCATCGAGACGGTGGCTTGTTCCGACGCGGCGATGTCGACCTTGAAGGAGTCCGCCTGCTTGCCGGTGATGATCCCTAGGACAAGATCGCCGACTTGTGGCCAGTACCTGAAATCACCTCAAATTAGCGTCGATTAAGGTCGCACATCACTTACTTCCTACTTGAGATCCTCAGCCATTGCTTGTTGCCTTCTTCCCTGAGTAGGCCGGGTCGGTGAGCCACAATTTGACTGTCTCTTTTCACCATGCCGCACCCGACCACTCTGGGATCCTTCTGCGCGCCTTCTGTGACGGCCGCTTCCGGAATCACGTCGCCTGGGAGCAGGATTCTGTTCTGCATGCCTGGAAAAGGGACTTTGGTATCCTGGGGGCATTTAAGGGACAGATGAGGACTTTATATGATAAGTCGCGTCAAAAGAGATGCTAAAGATGCTTAAGAGATGCCAAAGTAGAACCAGCAAGATTGGGAAGCGCTGAAGAAGATCCTTGGCACATAGCGGGCAAAGGATAAATGGAAAAACACGGCAAAGTTTGGCGATTAAGGGACAACATAGCGCGGACATAACCTGGAACAGGGCGGAGATGGGAACAGATTCCTCCAGAGGCAGAATCTGATCGAAAACGGCTGGCAAACAGCAACAAAAGTTGCCCTAGATGACGGAAAACGAACCTAAGAAGTTTCCACCGCTGCGCAAATTGAACGTCTAGAGATTCCCGCAACGAATGCGTGTGCCTGTCTGCGGCGCCGTACGGTGGATGTGGGTGTGATTTCGAATCGACGCGCGCGTTTTGGGTTTTCGTCAAACTTCAGTCGGTGTGACGCCTGTTTCAAGTCCGTTATGCTGTTGTGGTGCCGCTGTTTACTCCATTTCAGATGGTATTTTCATGTTTAGGACATCGCTGCGCGTATTTCAGACCAAATTGCTGCTGTAGACATCGTTTGTTTGAGACACAGACAACTCGTTTTCGATTCGCGGCGTTATGTGGAAGCGGTCGGTTTAGAGCGTTAATTAGACGAAATCTGTTTATTAGGCGCTGTCTAGACTTTTTGCGAGACAGATTCTGTCTGGAACTGCTGTCGAGGTGTTTGGAATCAGCTGTTTCCTCAGCGTTACTGTCGCGTTCCTGTCTCGTTACTGTCTTGTTCCGTGTGTCTAATCGCGCTATCAAACCCTAGACCAAATCTTATCGTTCGCATCATTCCAGGAACCGATAATCAAAATGGCTGATGAAGGTGTGAACCCGAAGGCCTATCCCCTGGCCGACAACGACCAGTCGCAGAAGCTCCTCGACCTTGTCCAGCAGGCGTACAACTACAAGCAGTTGAAGAAGGGCGCCAACGAAGCCACGAAGACCCTCAACCGCGGAATCTCCGAGCTCATCGTGATGGCCGCCGACGCCGAGCCCCTGGAGATCATCCTCCACCTGCCGCTCCTGTGCGAAGACAAGAACGTCCCCTACGTCTTCGTCAAGAGCAAGGCCGCTCTCGGACGCGCCTGCGGAGTCACTCGCCCCGTCATCGCCGCCTCGATCCTCGGAAGCGAATCGTCCCAGCTCAAGGGACAGATCCAGAAGATGAAGGAGGACGTCGAGAAGCTGTTGATCTAAATCACATGTAAAATTTTGTTGAATTTGAATTGTTACTGCATTGTTATGTTGAGCACGTTTATAAAGTGTTGTTGCCTGTCTAGATAAACGGTTCACAAAGTGAAATTATGTGTTTAAATCAGCACTCTACTTGTAAATTGGTTGGGGCTATGGATGGTTTTCTAGACGTCGGAGGTGGAAGGAGACGTTTAGTCAGACTCGTCTGTCAAAAGCTAATTCCCGCTGATTTGCATTCGTGATCTTTGGAGACCGGTTGGTTTTAGTAGCAACGCTAGTGAGACATAGCGAGGTATAAACTAGAGAGGCGGTCTGGTCTGATCTTCACCTTTAGACCGAACAGCGTCAGTCTGGCAGACCGTCAAAAGTCTGAAGCCGAACATTTACAGCTGTCACACCGAAACCGACCGGTCGATCACGGTGCGCCTACCAGAAATGGTTATCTGGATCGGCTGTCAGACAGACGTTTACACCCAATGCAGACAGTCTACTTGCGCGTTCTTGTATATATAATGAAACGTGCCGTGTAGACGTCTAGAAAACCAAATTAACGATATCTGTCTATTCCAGCGAGCATGTTGGGACGTCGCTTAAAACTAAAAGTTAAGCCGAACATAGGCCCTGTGAAGAAGAAGGCCAAAGTCGATCCCGAAGATGCGCCGCGTCCAGCTCCAGAACCAGCTCCCGGACCATCGGAGCAGCCAGCCGCCGAAACTTCTCGTCCTGCCGAACTCCCCATGGCTTCCCCACAACCCAGCCACGCTCCTCTGGCTGGGTTCGTGTCACCCCAGCGCCTGGGGATGTCCGATGATTCCCCGATGGCGTCACCAAAACGCGCAGATCCACCTGAAGAAGGTTTGTAGGATTTTGTGAGAGCTTTGAGATCTAATTTGACAATTTCAGGTCCAAAATTTTCAGTCAAGACAGAAAAATCCGGTTCAGGCGACGTGGAAGAATTTCACGAAGCCGTGTTCGCTGGAAACCGGTCGCCGCTGAAGTCGCCATTGATGTCGCCAAGAAGACCGAGCATGTAAGTCCAAAAGATCCTTCGGAAGCATGATTCTAATTTCCCAAATTCCAGGAGTGAAACGAATCAAGACGACAACTACTCGAAGTACCTGCGGCGAAAGTTCACCGGAGCAGAACCGCTGGACCCACAAGCGATGACTCTGTCGGACCTGATCTCATGGAATCCGAAGCAGAACGAAACCTTGAAATGGACGAAGAGAGAAACCTCGCAGCCGCTGAAGCGGTCAGAAAGCGAAGAACCCTCTGGCTCGACTCCAGCCCCAGCGCACGTCTCCGCGCCTCAGGTCAAGATGAACCCCGACGGGAGTATCGTGATCGACGAGTCCAGTCTGATCATCCGAGGCGATCCGGAGGTCAGGCACGACAGCTGGGAAGTCGTCACCGAGGACGGCATGAACAGAAAAATCTCCTCCACGAGCTTCCGGAAGCGCGTTTGGCGCAAAGGAACGCCTTGGACGGAGCAGGAAACTGAAATGTTTTATGGTGAGATTCTCTTCTTAGGAAAGATGAATATTAAGGTATCCAAAATTTCAGAATTGATCCAATCAGTGGGTACAGACTTCGGCTTAATGCACCAATTCTTTCCCACTCGGGCGAGGGGCGAATTGAAAGCCAAATACAATTTTGAACGGCGGCGCAACAAGACTCGCTTGGACAATACGCTCTCGAATCCAGCGTTTTTCGATGAAACTCTCGAAGACCGCGCAGAAGCACTGTCGATCCGGATCGAGGAAGAACGAGTCGCGAAACTAGAATCCAGGAAAAAGCGGCGGAAGAAGAAAGTCAAGTTCGAGGATGAAGATGAAAGCGGGTCGGACATTGAGGTTAAGGCGAATCCTGCTAAAAAGTGAGCTCTTACAATTAAGATTCTGGCCTAACCGGGAGATGATTTTAGGCGAATCGTATCGGAATCGGACGAGGAAGACGGCGAGCGAAGCGAAGGAGTCACACGCCACGATGTGGCTGCCTCAGTTCTCAACAGCGAAGGATCTCAGCTTAAGGTGAAGACATAGTTACCGAAATGAAAAAATAAATATTGTATTATTATGAGTCGCTGTGGTTCAACGGTTAATATCCGTGTTTGTCTATCTTTTTGTGGTTTGAAGTGTTTTTCAGGTTGTTGGTGGATCGGAAATCGTATGTGCATGTGGTGCTGAACCACAAACTGTGATTGACCGGCCGTTGACGATCGCTGTGGAATGTCTAGACAGTGTCTGGCATGGGTCGAGAAGACGCACTTGGATCGCCTGGACATTTAATTGGTGTCTGTAACGCTCATTGTTGTCTACCAGACAGGGAGATCCTTGGCGTTGTGATTCATTCCTGGCGCGGAACGGTCGGTGACCGGTCGGCTTGATTGTTCGCCATGGCATGCCTAGACAGTGTCTCTCGAACGAAGGCTCGTTGTTCAGACAGCTCGGTTCAGTCGTCTGAGCGGCAAAGCTATGTCTAGGTTGAACCACATGTGTCAGTTGTCTGATCCAGCCAGTGGCTGAACGTGCGAACAGTCCCACGACCAACCGCTCGGCGCGCTTTTTGATACCCAAAATGCGTTTCAAAAGTTCTCTCCAGACGTGATTTCTTCTGTCTCTTCAGCTAATTTTGGTTCCAAACTGTTTGTCTATGTCTGCTTCTCCGTCGACCGCGTGACAAAAGCACCCAAGAATCACGTATGACATGTTTGTTAGGTCCTGGAAAGCGGCGTCAACAACGCTCGCTTTGTTCACATGCGCGCCGCCATTTTATTTCTGGTTTTTTGCCTCGTCCCGTTTGCAACATTTGCCCGCGCTATCGCTTCTTTGGGCGTTCGATCGAACGGTCCGACCTCGGGTCTACTGCTGCCGCTGGTTACTGATAATCCACATTGGCTTAGCGTCGTCGTTCCTAAAGTCAAGAGTGCAAATTTCGTGCGAACGCGGTGTGCGTTATACAGCAACATCGACAGCGTTCGTTTGTCCGGCGCGCCTCTCCGCGAGCGTGTTTACAACGTTTTCTTTGGTGTTCCCAGCGGCTAATTTCGCTTTTCTCGTTCCAGAAAGTAGCGTCAAACAGCAGCCAAGATGACTCGCGGACACATGAAGATGCAAGCTAAGCAGAAGAACCTGAAGAAGCAGGAGGCGGCGAAGAAGTCGGAAGGCTTCGACCACAAGAGCGCGCAAGCGAAGTCGCTCGTCCACAAGTGCCCTATTTGCATGGTAATCGGTCACATTTTAGTTCTTCTTTAATCCTTGGGTAATTTTCAGATGCAAACCGTCAACCTGACATCAATGAAGCAGCACTACGAGAGCAAGCATCCGAAGGCCGAGCTGCCTGCAGAGCTCCAGTGAGCGCACGTGTTGTTCACATGTGAATTTGTGATATAATCCTTCGACCCAAATATATTTGTTTGTTGCCAAATTGTGTCCCTTGTTCTCCGATTTTCAGGTTTCTTGGCATCAAGGTCATTGCCCACTTTTCGGCTTATTCCTAGGCTCATTTTCAGGTACAGATTCTTAGGATAGCGCCCGAATTCGGAACGCCTAAGTTGAAATCTACGGAAGATAGGATCTGTGGCGTTGCTGGGTCTCACTCGTGCGACTTTCAATTTAGGTCATCTCGAGCGCGGATCTTCCTTAGCGCAAAGACGGCGATCCTCACTTTGCATCTCCAACTTCTCCCACACGCGTTCTAGGGAACAGGGGAATCGATGATGCAGTTCCCAACGTCGATCTCCAAAGATGTCTTCTACTACTGGCTTCTCAATGTCAGCTCCTCGTTTATGATCTCGGCAGCCCATAACACGCTGTATTTCGTGCTGGATTTCCGAGTGCCAGTGTTCCATTTTATGCATCATGCGTTCACGTGCGTTTTCCTCGTTTTGACGAGTTGTGCGACGCATTGTCCGCATGTGTTGCCGAAGCCGGAAACGCTGGTGGCTCCGGTGGGGCTCCAGTGTTTGATTACGCTGATGACGGCGCTGGTGCATTCGTCGAATCGGATTGGGAGTTTGTATCTGTTGAGGTGAGTCTTGGGAACTTGAATTTTGGGACCTTTTGGGAGGAAGGGAATTACGGGCTTTTGGGCACGTGTGACGCAGGAATCATGGAGACCAAGGACGTTGGTTTCGGCCAAACTTGGAAACACATTTCGTGGGCTTCGGAGGCTGGTAGATCTTAGGGTTGTTTAAGAGTTGGAGGCTCTTTTGGCGATCTCTAACCTTACGATAATAATCGATCGCAACGATCCCAAATAGGGTCTTCTGTTGAGTGAGCCTTGGGAACTTGGGAGCGGATCCAGCGAACTTCGGGAGGCTGGTGCAACTTGAGAATCCTAGGCTTTTGGGGAGGCATGAAGGTGAAATCTAAGGAGCATGGATCTTAGAATCTGGGGATCTGTGACTCCTGAGTGAGGCCAAACTTGAAAACTTGAATCTTGGGAGCGGACTTCCTGAGTTTTGGAAGTCAAATTGGACTCCTATTAACCTAGGAATCTTAGGTTTCTGGAAGGCAATGACCTGAGGTTCGCGAGCTATGGATAGTGGGGATTAAGGGCACTGGACTTGACCAAACTGATCTCGAAGAGCATCCTCCCCAAAGACCCGAATTTCAACCCTTCACTCTTGTCTTTAAGATCACGGTTCAATGGGTTTCCACGAAATGAGATTTCAAGTCAAGATTAGACATTCAAAAAGGTGAAGAAAGGTGTTCAGAGATTCCAATCGCTGTTAGGTCAGAGTCGCCAGTCGCCATTTCGCCAAAAAAGTGATAAATGGATTCAATTTTCAAAATTGGTTTTGCGGCTTTTTGGGGTTTTCTGACCTTAATCATGACTCTAACTAAGCCTACTCTTGCAAACCCTGTCCCTCCTGACCCTTCCCTTCCCTAATTCCTCTCTCCATCCACATCGAAACCAATAAAAACAAACCCACAAACTTCCTCAACTCGTCATCCCACGCACCTCTAAATCCTAACCTACGTCACACACCCAACCCCATGTCCACAAAACCTCATTCTCCTCATTTCAGGCTAACTGACGTGTTTTCCATGATCGCCGTCTTCAAGTTCCTCCCAGCGAACGCCGATAAATTCCCTCGCTTGGGTCTAATGGTAAGCAGAACAATGTTTCACACAATTTCAGCCTGAATGGCGGTGGCGAGCGGGAGGTCCCTCGTAGGGTCCCGGCTTTCACAGGCAATAATATTTACCGGAAACGCCGCGTTTCTTGATTTCTTATCACCAGGCTGCAAATTTGCGCCGTCGTCGTCGTTCGGGAGGCGGCGGCAGCGGCGCGCCTCGGGATTGTGTAAAGTGTGGACCGAGTGGGGCGCTCCTCTGGGGAGAAGAGCGAGCGAGAGGAGCTCAGGGAGATGTACGAGAAGAATATACGACCTCCGATTAGCGACAGCCGTCTTTCGTCAAAACACACACCTACTCATCCTCTGATCTCCCTCTTCGCCTCTCCACTCGCCGTGTTTCCTCTCCCCTTGGACCCTTAGATCTCTTCAGATTCGGCGGCCAAATCATTTGATGAGAGACTCGCTCTTCTTCACACCAAAACCAATCCAGAACGGCCAGATGATTTCCCCTCTGGAGAGGAGACGGTGGGAGGTTCTAGTGCAGGCGCAATATAGCCAAAAGCCTAAGAAAAACAAAAGAGGCAATATACCGTAATCTGGGCTATTAGCTTGTGTGCTTCCATAGTCTGGGGCAGTCGTTTAGAGGATTGTTGGTGCAGGCGGCTTAGGTAAACGCATTGTTACAACTGGGATTTGGTCGAGGAGATAAATCAGAGACAGATTGAGAGCTTGTTTAACATGATCTTCGAGGAGGGTGACTGGCTGGGATTACGGTAGATCAAGAGATCAAAAAGGCATCAAAGCGTGGGACATTGTATACCATTTCAAGTTGTAAAACAGATTTGCGTCTTTGGCTTATTGGCAGTGCTTTTGGCTCCCAGACCATGACTCCAGGTTCGAACCCCGCTGGAGCCAAACATTCCTAATCTTGTTAAAAGTCATTTTAAACTAGATTTTAAAATTTTTAATCGTTTGCTTTCAGATCCCTTTAAGCATCGGAGCCTCACTCAGCTGGCTAGAGCTCGGAAACCTGGAATACGACACCCTCGGCCTCCTCTTGGCCCCATTCCTGGGATTCCTTCGAGGCGTTCATCTCATCGTCATGCAAAAAGCGTACCGCCAAAGCGGCGCGACAAGTTGTGTCCAGTTTGCTACGTTCTTCACCGGCGCCGTCTCGGTGCTTCTCTTCGTCCCCGCGGCGATCTCATACAGCCTCACCGAGGTGAAGGCGGACGCGTCGTGGGAGTCGATTGACTATGTGAGTGTGTGCATTCTTAAAATTACGACGACGGAAAAGTAGTCGCAACATCTGGTTTGGGGTTTCCAAAGTGCAAAGATGTCTTTCGGAGATCGGCTGGAATGGTTACATTCAAAGGTCAGGCTGAGGATCTAGGACAAGGCGTTCTGGGACCAAAGCCTTAGCTTTCATGCCAAATATCGGGCTCAAAATTGAGAAGATTGACGCCTGAATTTAGACCTTGATTTGATCAAAAAATGCCTAATCCACCTACACGTTCCAAACACGTTCCACCCTGACCACAACTGTTCCCAATCTCACCTTGCCTTGAGTCCTCGGTCCTCGGGCACTGATGAGACTCTCCAGTTTTTGCCCGACCGCGGCGGAAATTCGTCAATTTGTCTTTGGCACATAAAAAAGTGACAATTGTTTGTCCGACCTTCCGAGAACTGGAACGGAGACTAAAAACCACCTTTTTGGTGCAGGCGTTGAGATCCTTCTGGTCTCACAACGAAAGACCCTGAAACCCTAGCGCAGGCAGCATGCTGACCCTGAAATCCCATGTTTCAGACCTTAATCGGCCTCAGCTTCTTCTTCATGATCTGCTACAAGTACTCAGAGCTCTTCCTGGTCCTAAACCTGGACGCCCGGATGATCATGGTCCTGGAACACAGCAAGTTCTTTCTGGCCAGCATTGGCCAATGGTTCCTCCAGAATATGGCCCACGCAACGATTTTTTCGCTATGTGGAAAAATGCTTTTTGTGTCTTCGTTGTTGAGGTTTGTGGCCAGGCAGAGATCCAGGCTGGATGGACCTCTGAAGGCTGTTCAGCAGTGAATTTGGGGGTTGATTATTTATTGAATAAAGCTGAAAGAGAAATGTTGGAAGTTCGGTTTGTGCCGAAGAGAAAGCAAACATAAACAGATTAGAGCAACATGGAATTCTGTGTTTTGAAAAATAAACACTAATTTGTGGTTGAAAGGGAAGGTCTTTTCTTAGTTACTGGCCCGGTTCTATGGCTATGTTGGCTGGCTTAGAGTCATGAATCTTGGATCCACAACTAAAGCGCGGTCTTTTACTACTGGCAAGATCTTTTTTTGAGTATCCAAGCTTCAGGACACGTCCAGATTTGTCCAGAGAGGCTACCGAGTGGAGGCTGGATTCTCATTTACAAATTCCCAGTCACCGAAGCCCCTTCCAGGTTTACTGTAGCAACCCGGCATTCAGGTCAAACCCCAGTGCAGTCTAGGGGACCTCAACCCCAACTGCTCCCAGAACGTTATGAAAATTACCCTGAATTCGCGAATGGCTTCGGAGCTGCGGAGCCTGGGGTGCCGGCGACGCATATAGAAGACCTGAACGGGAAGTTTGGGACTGAATTCCCAAGGACTCCGACCTTTGCGCCTGTTAGGCTTGAGAGCCATGCATACGGTAATTACGCGGCTTTCTGGATTTCTAGATATTAAAGAGGTGAGGGATTACTGTTGCCTGCAGTTTTCGGAATCGAAAGTCTGATCTTTTTTAAGACCTAATTCGACTAAAATCCAAACCCCGAAACCCCATAATTACCATATCCATAGCTCTTAAGCCTAACAGGCGTGGATGTCGGAGTCCTTGGGAACTCAGTTCCGAAGTTCCCATTCAGGTCTCCCCTCTGCGTCGCCTGCACCCCAGGCTCCGCAGCCCCGAATCCATTTGTGAATTCAGGGTAGTTTCCATAACGTTCTGGGAGCAGTTGGGGTTGAGGTCCCCTAGACTGCACCGGGGTTCTCTGGGA
>KN166568.1:4884-15061 GCA_000757745.1 Steinernema scapterisci | reverse complement strand
GCGTCTGACTCCAGATCAGAAGGTTGCGTGTTCGAATCACGTCGGGGTCAAAACGTTTTTTGCGTTTTTATTGGCAAGATAGGAATTTTCTGGCTAATTTTCTTAATTTTTCCACTTCTATTTTAGTTCGGAAACCCAGCGGAAAACACGAAAAAACGCGTCGTCTGGATCGACGGCGGAATCCACGCCCGGGAATGGACAGCCGTCCACACGGCCATGTACTTCATCTACAGCCTCATCAACGCCTACGGCAAAGACACCCAGCTGACCAAGTTCATGGACAACTACAACATCGTCGTATTCCCGTGCCTAAACCCCGACGGCTACGAATTCACCCGTTCCGACCCCCGAAATCCCTCTGTCCGCATGTGGCGCAAGAGCCGATCCGACGAGCGTTGTGCCAACGACCACAGAGGCGAGAAACGTTGCTGCAAGGGCGTCGACCTGAACCGGAATTTCGCCTACCGGTTTGCAGAAACTGGCACCAGCTACTCGCCCTGTTCGGAGATTTTCCACGGCGCTGGCGCGTTCAGTGAGCCTGAGACTCGGGCTGTCAGAGACGCGATCTTGAATTCTGAGCTCACCGGAAAGATCGACGCTTTGATCACGTTGCACGCTTATTCCCAGCTTTGGATTTACCCATTCTCGCACCAGAAGTTCGCCTATCCTGAGGATATCGCTGACCTGGTAAGTAACGCTTTCATCTCTCGTTACCGTAACCCACATTTCAGAAAGCAGTGGCCAAGAAAGCTGTGATTGAAGTCGGAAAGTTGTACGGAACTCACTACATGTATGGAACTGGACCTGAAATTATTTGTAGGTTCTTACGGGTGTCTGGATTACTGTAATTGGCTGTTTTCAGACGCCTACACCGGAGGTCTCAGCGATTGGGCCAAGGACACTGCGAAGATCAAGTATTCGTATACGATTGAGCTTCGGCCGTCTTATTTTGGTGAGTTTCAGACCTAGACATGAGGGCTTGGAGCTTACGTCGGTGTCTAGACTTATTAACGACCGGTTTTCAATGAGAAGCAGGCTGAAAATGAGGCTTTTTGGGAAAGTTTTAGACGCGGAGCGAAAGGTTGTCTGAGATCCTCCTGTCTGCAAATTATCGACTAGACACCGTACAGCCGATGACCTTTGCTAGACTGTCTCTCTAATTACCCTCCATTTCAGACTGGAACGGCTTCATCCTAGACAAACGCCAGCTGATTCCGACCGCTCGCGAAGCCTTCGAAGGCGTCAAAGTGGTCTTCGACCGCGTCCTCCAAGAGCACCCTCCCCTCAACCCAGAAGACTGCGTCGATCGCGAGTCCTCCTGTCCTTCATGGATCCAGTCGAACCCTCGAATCTGCGTGGATTCGAAATCAGCCATGCTCAAAGACTGCCGCAAAACGTGCAACTTGTGCTGACGTAATTTTCCATATTGGAACTTCCTGACCGGGTGAAAATAAATACATTCGTTTCAAGTGATTCACAGGCAGACATAACAAGTACAACAAAGAGTTAAAAAATCTTAGGATTGGTTTTCCATGACGTCGACCATGCCGCTCAGCGCCTCCAGGAGTCCCGTGACGCGCGTCCTTTCTTCGTCCGCGTCTTCTCCCAAGTGCTCGATGATGTCTTCGAGGATCTGAAACCAGGAATTGATCACTTGATCCGCTAGATCTAGTTACTTACCGGCTTCAAGTGCGAAAGCACATTTCCATTCTTGGTCTTCATCCTAAGCAGCTTCGAGGCTCTCTTCAGACACGCATTCGCCCCAACGCAAACTTCGCACAGAATCTGCGCAGCCAGCTGGAGAGTGTAAAGGCCGGCGTCCAAGCGCTGGATGTAGAGTTCCTCTTCGTCCTCATCTTTGGACGTCGAAGGACGGTTCGCGTTCTTCCGCTCCCATGACGTCAAGCGGTGGTGATACTTCAGGTAGAGCTCGATGGCCCTGTCGACTTTTTCTTGATCGTGCTCGACGAATTTCAGGATAATCCGTTGCTTGCTGTCGAGGTCTGCGTACCGGAGCAGGGAGGCGAGGATGGAGCAGACATTCTCTTCGTGCTCGTCGGGGGACGTGTCCTTGCGCTTGTGCTTGCTTGGAGTTCGCATGAAAAGCGGGAACAGTGTTCGGAGACCTGGAATGAAGGTGGTTAAATGGGTTGTAAGATCAGGGTTTCAGGAGTGGTTAAACGTGAGTGAAATGATTATTTTTGAGGATCTCACGTAGGCAGTGCAAACCGCACGTAAGCAGTACTGTTTCCAGACAAGATCGACATGGCCAGACTGTCTTAACTGTGCGTACGATCGGCTCATTTCCATCAACCGAGCCACTGGAGATCGGTCGCAAATACCCACCAGTCTCGAGTCGGTTAGCCGTCTGTCTAGACATGATTAACACTTCCTCGTTATCACAGACATTCGAAACGGTACATTGATTTCCAGACAACGTATCAGCAACCTGTCTGAAACGTACGTCTAGAAATCTCAGTTCCCACAGTTCCGGCCGGTCCACCATTCCACGGGAAGGACCAAAATGCGCCGAGTTCCGTCTGGCAATTTCAGACAACGATCGTTCCACGGACAAAATCTGTCGTGGATGTCTGGCCTACCCACTTAGTGGGTTAGACAGCGGTAGGAGACATGCGAGACATAGGAGACAGCGGTCCCACTTTGCTCCAATATTTACGATCCTTACCGAAAATCTCGACGAACTTCGAGCAGAGCTCCTTGCCTTCGACGCCATTTGTGGCGTGGCTCAGCACCTTCAACGCACTCTGCCGAGATTGCTTCTTCTCCCTAAAAAGGCACAAATTAGGATTACAGAACGGAATGGAACGTGACTTACTTGAGCATCAGATTCATGAGCTGGATTCCTTCGCCCTCGAGGAACTCGTGCCTGTTCGGGGCGTAGAGCAACGAGGCACAAAGAGCACCGAACAGGTTCTCCATGTGCTCGTTTTCGTCAGGACTTCCTGGATCGCGGCGCTTGTAGTAGGCGAGGGCAGTGAGGATCATGTCCACACCGTTCTGGTCCACGCAGAGCTGCTGACGGGCAACTTCGGTCAGTTGCAAGATCAGCGCCAGCAGCTCGCTCGAGTACATCTTGTTGGCGTCGAAGGTGGACTTCTTACAGGATCGATACAGGAGCCACTTGAAGAGCCCCTCGTTCACGCAGTTCAGCGCGAATTGCGGTACGAGATCCAGGATCTGAAATGACCAAAGTTATACTAAAATCAGAAAACAAGAATTCTTACGTTGTCGACAATTGTCAGTGCGTTGTTAACGGCGTCCGATTCATCCTTGACGCCTTCGTTGAGCCGCTCGAAGCTTTGCCGGACCAAGTTCTCGGCTATTCTTTCTTGGATGAGCGCTCCAATCAGCTCCAAGGCGCCTTCTGTTCCTTCGCTGGTCGTGCTGACGTCGGTCAACTCTTGGATCAGGTTCAAGACGGCCGAGATGATGTCGGTGTTCTCGTGGGCCAGCAGCTGGATCAGGGAGGACACGGCGCCGACTTCGACCACGATGCCGTAGAGGTCGGGCTGGGTTGCGATGATGTGCATTTCCTAAAGGGGACAGGATTGTAGACATGTTTTCAAGCTGATAATTAGCAATATTATACATACTGTCTCGTTTAGCATTTCCGAGTTCCGAGACGTCAGTGATCAAAGTGGTCAAGGTCAATGTCTAAAGCGCCCCCGATTAAGACTCCTTATGGCGTGCTAGAAATCAATTTTGGCACGTAGGCAGCGCAGACTAATACGCTCATTTTCCCCTTCCAGTTCCAATGAGCGGTCGGTCCTAAAAAGCGCACGGAAACAGAAGCACATGGAAGCTCATTTGTCACGTTTCAGACGTCTTGACTCGTCTCCCCTCCGCTGCCGTAACCGTCGCAATGCCGCCATAAATGGTTAACCAACTTTCCTATGTTTCCCAGCCAAGATAAATAAAGAATGCTTACCTGGACAGCGTTGTTGAGGTCGACTTCCGATTCCATGAACTTCTGCGGGTCGTCGGCGTGCTTGATCCGCATCTCCCGGTTTCTGAGGGTCCTCTTCTCGAGCTGGAGCACGACCCTCTTGACGGTCATCTCGTCGACGACTTCTTCTTGTGAGTCGTCGTTCTCCAAGGCGGCCAGGATCTCCGCCGCGTCCGCGGTGGCCGTGTTCAGATTGGCCAAATCGACGCCATTGTCGTATTCACGACGGCGCTTTGCCGGAGGCTGAAAATAGCCAAGATTAGCACGGAAACGGGACACGGGAACATACCTGAAGATTGTCCAGAATCTCGGAAACGTCCATTTTTCGGAAATTGGGAAATTCGAGCGATTTGAAGCAACGAAAATGAAACACTGAAATTCGAATTTGAACCGCGGAGACGCCGTGTTTGGAGAGGCACTGCGCAGGGAAGTCGTCGAGGGACCTTCGATGCAGAGAATCGCAGGTTTTCGTCGAAAACTGGGCTGAAATTAGGTGAAACTGAGGTCAGAAACGAGTTTAGAGGTGACGCTGAAGATGAAGCTCGAAAATCAGACATAGACAGCGAAAAATCCGAAAGCTGACTCTGTGTCTAGACAGGTGGTGTCTGTCAGACAGTTCGAAATTTGAGACAAAGGAGCTGGTTCTGTATTCAGACAGTTGAAAGATCGACCGAAACGAAGCCAGAAATGCCAAAAATGAAGTTTCGGGTCTAGACAGCTTCGAAAGGCTTATTGGGCTTTCCGGTAGTTTGACCTGTTGGTGCTGTTTAGCTCATTGCAAACACTCTCGTCTACCACACAATCGATACGGGTTCGATCCCGTCCAGAGACCGTTGTGCCAATAAGTAGACCCCATTGGGATGATTTTTCCTCAATGGGTATGGACAAATTGGCGATAGAAACGAGCTGGTTTGGCGCAGATTAACCCGCTTGCCGGTAATCTCGCCCGTGCCGATTGCGCACCCGCTCGCATATGATCTTTTGTTTTGCTGATGATGACGCTAGTGG
Source organism: Steinernema scapterisci (assembly GCA_000757745.1). Lineage (NCBI taxonomy): Eukaryota > Metazoa > Nematoda > Chromadorea > Rhabditida > Steinernematidae > Steinernema > Steinernema scapterisci. The sequence continues at coordinate 10,086 of KN166568.1, read as the reverse complement.
AGCGGGAGGAAAACGTTTTTAGTCAGTTTCAGATCTGGAAATGGAGATTCAGGACCACGGTAGGCGAGTATTTCTTGGCTTTTTCAAACCGCTTACAGACTTGTTGTAAATCTTTATTCCTGGTGGACATATTCACGCTCGTATGTCTGGTGGTCATGTTGTGTGACGAAGACGTTGGCGGCGATGTGGACCTACTCTTAGTTCTTCTGGTCATTGGGATCTACGTTTTCACGTTTCTGTCACTATACCGTAACTTCCACAATGTGTTTCTCGTCATTTACATGCTGCTTACGGTAGGTTTCGTCGGTTGTCAGTCTTAAAAAGCTGCTTCAGGCGTCGTCGATTCCTATTTTACTGCTGATCGGAGTCAACTCTGTTGTGAACTTTGTGGAAGGAAACATGGCGGGTAGATTCGGCTTTTAAGTAACTGCTTTATTGTAGTTTTAGTAAAATTCGTTATCTACGACTTCGTGGCGATGATTTGTCTTCCAGTCAAACCTATAATTCTACTAGCCTTCTTTCGTCTCTACAAATTTCGGAACTGGGAGGAAGCCGAATCGACGGTTGTTCATAGTGAGGTTGTACCGGCCGAGCAGCGAGTTTAGAACGCTGATAAACATGTTCTACTTGAAAATGAGTTTTTACGTGCACTTTTCGTAGTCTCAGAACTCAGATTTGTGGTTCTTATGATTCATAATATACGTCCCTGATACAATCGACATAGGCTTGTATCCATGATTCGTCAGAACACATTGGCTGGCTCTGAAATCGGCGATTCCGAGGATCGGTTTTGGCTTCTATGGGAGTTTGTCCGAGCTTCCAGGATTCAGGGTCAGTGGAATCTGGGCTGGGGGAATGGGTCTGTATCGTCAAACTCTTAGCTGCGATGATTGGCTCGACCGGCAGTTTCTTGGGACTGAGAATGTCTCAGGATTAGAGAAAATCGTCAGAATTTTCTCGGCAAAATCTTCTCTGGCTTTGCACGGGATCGAAGTCGGGCATCACTTTAAAATGAGCCCTTCCCAAGTCTTTCCTGAATTCCATGTACACCTTTTTCGTCTCCATTCCGGTGAAGATCAAGCATACACGAAGCCGCACTTCCCTTCAACTTCAAGTCATCTCCCCAACTCTCTCCAACCTACCGTAGGACAGCACAACCACTTCTGAGATTGTCATTGCCAACTCACACCGAACTCCTCGCCGGCCGAGCTTTACTGGACCGCATTCGCAGCAGCAGCTGTCGAACGACGACGCCAGCGACGCCGAGCAGCGCCGCCGCAGAACAAAGAAACTCCGGCGGATCCCCGGCGGCTCTTATCCAAGAGTACAGCTCGAGATTCGCGCGACTTGACGCTCATTTAACGTGGATTTCGCGTGGCGCGGCATTCATGGCGAATTTCCATTTTTACCGCTTGTCCTTTTATCCCCACGCGTTTGCCTTCAGGAAATCGTCAGATTCCGCAATCGGAATCTTGGCTGCTGTTTATTTTTGCCTTTTTTCCCGTCACCCATGGATCACCAAACAGCGCTGGACACCTGGCTGAAGATACGAGAAATCGTCGAAGCGTTTCTCTATCGCAAAGGCGTCACCAAAGCGCAATGGCAAGATCTCTTCTTCCATGTGCACGCTATAGCCTGCTGGACCGAACACGGAGGCGACGATCTTCGGGTTCGACTCCAAGAAGAGCTCGTGAAATACGTCAAACGATGTGAGAAGGTGAGCGGTTTTCCTTGGATTTCGGAGCTGAAATTTATGCGTGATTTTTTCAGAACATTCGAAACTCGGACGAAGGCCGACTTCTGGACGCGTACATCACCGAATGGGCCAACTTTTTCCTGGTCTCCACGTATTTGCCGATGCCGTTCCACTCCACTGAGACGCCGAATCATCAGCCTGGACGTCCGGAGAACAAATCGAAGAGCGCAGTTCGAACGGTAGGTCATTTTCGTTGTCACGTTGAAGTTGATTGTTGCCTTTTTAGGCGATGCTGAAATGCTGGCGCGACAACGTCTTCGTGCAACGGGAGCCAGCGATCCGGAGTGCCGCTTTGAATCTCGTGGATGCGGAGCGGAGAGGCGATCCTATCGATGGAAAACTCATCACTGGCGTTCAGGAATCTTACGGTAAGGAATTCTTGGATTTTCGGGGTTTCAGGGCATAGCCACGATCGCCGATAGGCGCCGAAGCCTCCGGTACCTGACCGACCGCTCTCGAGAGCACCTGGTCAGCTTTGTGAGAGCCCAGTGTAGGCCTTGGTCTAGACTTTCAATGTCTATTTGAAATCAATACCTCTGATTTTGTCTTCACTGTGAAAAGGGCAGTCTGAAATCCGCAATAGTCGTCTAAAAGTATTCATTCGTGATTAAAATTATTTTGAGGACCGGTCGGATTTCGCACAAAAGTGTTTTCGGCGCGTTTCAGACACCTTGGTCGGGTCAACAAGAGCTAGACGCATCGTCTTGTTTGTCTGAAACGCGTTCCTGTCTGAAAGTGACGAATCCGACCGGTCCTAGCGAAAAAGTCAAGCGCGAATGAAGTTTCTGGCGCGGCCGATCCCTCCAGACGCCTTTTACGTGCTATTCGGTAGTCTAGACTCTTCTGGGCGTCCCATGATCATTTTGAGTGTTCGTCGATTTTTGGAGCGGTCGGAATCGCGAAGCGCTAAGCGCTTATCTCTGTCGTCACAGGCGAATTCTTATCATTTTCCTTGTTTAGTGGCGCTATTCGAGGAAGAAGACAACCCGCTGGAAACCTATGAAACCTACTTCGAATCCAGCTACATCGACCAGTCGGCAAACTTCTATGCGCAACGAGCGCCAAGTGTTATGGGCGAATGTGGCGTCCAGTACTACATGCAGTACGCAGAGGAGAAGCTAAACGACGAGAAACAGAGATGCCAACGATATCTCCACCCGCAGACGGTCCCGAAGTTGATGAAGAGACTCGTCGAGGTGCTGGTGGTCCGTTTCCAGGAGCAGCTCTACAGCGAATTCCGGACTCTTATCGCTCATAATCAGCTTGATAGTGAGTTCCTAGGATTCCATTTTTTCCTTATTTTTGTGATTTCAGAAATGAAGCTTCTTTTCCGGCTAATCAACCAAACCGACGACGGCGTTCCGGTGCTCTTGCAGATCATTCACGACCATATCAAGTCCGATGGAATCAAGGACATGCGAGAGAGCGCGGCGACGATCGTTTCGGACGCTGAGAAATACGTCGAAAAGCTCCTTGCGATGTTCGACAGATTCACGAAGGTGATCAGCGAGGCGTTCGAGGACGATCCTCGATTCCTGACCACTCGTGACAAGGCGTTCCAAGAAGTCGTCAACGACACATCGATTTTCAGTTTGGAGCTGGTCGGAAACAAGGGCCGAGGGTTGGTGATCTTAGGGTTTCCTGGGCTTCAAAAATGGCGATTTCAGGCGTGTTAGCATCGAATCTCGATGCCCAGAATTGCTGGCCAACTTCTGTGATATGATGTTGCGTAAAGGAAGCACCGCGAAGAAGTATTCGGATCAAATTGAAGAGAAACTGAACGCTGTGGTGAGTTTTGGATATCCAGGAAATGAGACTTACGTGAGGAATTTCAGCTCCAAGTCTTGAAATACGTGCAGAACAGGGACGTATTCATGAGATGTCACAAGTACCATCTGACCCGGCGCCTAATTCTGGAGAATAGCGCTGACCAAGAGAAGGAAGAGTGGCTTGTAGGAAGGCTTCGGGTATGCTTTGCTTAGGAATTCAGGTCTTAAACGGCAATTTTAGGACTGCGGAATGCCCGCGGACCACATCACGAAGCTCCAGAAGATGCTACAGGATATCGAACTCAATAAAGATATGAACAGCGATTTTAAGGCGCACATCGGAAGCAATAACAACAGGAACATATCGGGTAAGGAGAGGAGCATGGATCCGAAACTGATCAATTATGTTCCAGAGGCCATCAACTTCAAAGTCCTGAATTCGGGAGCTTGGGATCGCAACTCCGAGGAGAAGGGAATCGTGACGCTGCCTCGCGAAATCGAAGAGATCATACCGGAGGTGGACACGTTCTACAGGGAGAAGCATTCGGGGAGGAAGCTCCAATGGTGTCCGCTCCTATCCCATGCTACCGTAAGCCAGGGGAATTGCGTTCTGAAGCTAACTTTTGGGTTCAGATCAAGTACGAAACAAACTGCGGAATCTACGAACTCGACGTCACGACGTTCCAGATGGCAGTTTTGTTTTGCTGGAACGATCGTCCGGATGAGAAGATTTCGTTGGCTTCGCTGAAGCTGGCCACGGAGATTCCGGAGATTGAGCTCAATAAGACTATCTTGGTAAGCGCTAGAAGCATAACTCTTAAAACCTGAGTTTTAGTCCCTCGTCGCGTTCCCGAAATCGAAGAATCAAGTCCTGCTCTGCGATTGCAAATCGCTGAACCCGAAGGATTTCTCGGATTCCACAAGATTCTGGATCAACACGGGATTCGCCATCATCAAGGTACGTTTGGATCTTAATGTCCCATTTCCTAATCCACCGAAATCTTAGGGCGGAAAACCACAAACCCGCGGAAGAGCGAACCTCATCGGAAGACTTCCCCTAACCGCGGAACAGATGAACCGCAAGGAACACGACGAGATCATCGCGTTGCGAGAACTGCGAACCCAGGAAGCCATCGTGAAGATCATGAAGCAGCGCCAGAGCGTCAGTTCCGCGCAGTTGGAAACGGAACTTGTGGAGATCCTGAAAGCGCTCTTCCTCCCTTCAAAACGCCTAGTCAAGGAACAAATCGAATGGCTCATCGATCACAACTACATCCGGAGGAAGGCCGACCAAATCAACGTTTTCGAGTATATCAGCTAGGTCCTGGGAACTCTGCTGTACTATCTTGTAAATATGTCGCTTTTGGTCAAGCTCTACTCTTCTATGTGTGTGTATTTAGGCTTTGTGATCTTCAAAACGTGTATCTGTAATTATTTGTGAACTTTGGACCTGTTTTTACGTGCTTTCAGCCGACCACCTAAAGCATATAAGATTGTTTTATTCGCGGACTTGTGTCATAAAGCAGTGGACTTTGATTCTTAGCTAGGGATCAACAGTTAGACGTGGCCAAAGCGGATCTCCCTAGTCCAAAAACGGCTTGGTTTGCCTGTTCTCCAGCAAGAGCTGTTCTCTCTCTCGTAAATCCAGAATACACATTTCCCGTTCTTGTGCACTGC